>PVIW01013117.1:0-28821 GCA_004026585.1 Noctilio leporinus | reverse complement strand
GAACTGCCTTTTGATCCAGCAATTCCACTACTTGGACTATACCCAAAGAAGCCTGAGACACCAATTCATAAGAACCTATGCACACCTATGTTCATAGCGGCACTATTTACAATAGCCAGGTGCTGGAAACAGCCTAAGTGCCCATCAGTGGATGATTGGATCAAAAAACTTTGGTACATTTACACAATGGAATTCTATAAGGCAGGAAGAAAGAAGGAACTTGTACCCTTTGCAACAACATGGATGGAAGTGGAGAATATTATGCTTAGTGAAATAAGCCAGTCAGTGAAGGACAGGTATCATATGTTCTCACCCATTACGGGACAATAATGAGCAAAACTAACAACAAGCAAAACAGAACCAAGTGTATGAATACAAGGAATAGGCCTGCAGTGGTCAGGAGGAAAGGGGTAGGGAGGAGGGGGGAGGCAGAGGCAAAGAAGGGGAGCAGCTTAGACAAGAACCTAGTATAAAGGAACCATGGACATGGACAACAGGTGGGATTGACTTTGGGGGGAAAGGGTGGGTGGGGTGGGGGACAGAGGGGAGAAAAAAAGGGATGGATGTAATACAACAGCAATAAAATTAAAAAAAAAAAAAAAAACATCAATGCATATTGACCCATCATATTACCCTTTGTACTGGCACACTTTGATAACAGCAGAAAATGAACTCAAAATTTAATAAGTAAATACATAGGTATGTCCTTGCAACAAATACGTTCTTAATCTGAAATGTCTCTTTCACCTGAAAAATTGAGTTGTCATGAGTTACCAATTAAGGGACAACCAGTACTCTCCCGATTAAACTTTTCTATTCCATAGCACTTCTTAAAATTACCAACCAGTTTATGATTTAAATCACATAGAAGGCAGGGGGAAGAAAAGCCTCTATTACGGATTTTGTAACTTTCAGGATTTGCTTAATTCACTTAATCCATGTATTTCTTTGCCATAGCTTCAGGCAGGTATTGGTCACAAGAAGCGATAATACCACATAAGTCAGAATGTTTAAGTACACTTCTAATAGTAATGCAGAATAATTTCTATATTGGTATTTTATTGCGATAGATTTATATATTTTTAATCTTTTGTTTTAAATTTTAAAATGTGGTCAAGATACTGTGTTTCTCACTAAATAATGAATCCTCAATCCACTATAGTTTTAAAAACTATTCATGTAATAAACAGTAATATCAACATACATAGTCTGCTTAGCTCTACTTTCTGGTCTTATCTCTGTAGGGGATGAGGGATGAAAGAACACCATAATTATCTATGTCTGAAATATTCGTTTGCCCCATACAATAGCTTCTCTCTATCATGGGCTGCACAGGTGACTATGGAGGTAAATTGACTGAGGGCAGTAGGGTGCTCTGAGCTTACAGAAGCCAGGCACGGCCTCTCCATTATTACCACCGGTGTGAAGGGACCCACAAAAGCTCGGGCCACCAGCCTCACATAGCTTTTCCTAATGGCTTCACTACAGGCAGAGCTGTGAGCTGTAGCCCATAGGATGGCTGTAAGTAGTGGTGCAGGCCTCCCAGTCCTCGGAAATGCCAATGAAACCAAATAAAACATACTGACGTGACCACACTCACATATGACTTTCAGGGCACACATAGGAGTAATGAGCCTCTGGACTCAAGTCAGGAGAACAGCAACGGGATGCTGTTTTAACACATAGGAAATAAACAAGCACATGCAGACATACCCATATATTTCAAACATAACATTTTATAAACTATTTTATTCACCTAAACAATATATTGTTAGCATATTAGCATTTTTACAACAGCATTTTTAATGTTTACACCACATTCCATTATATGAACATATCTGTTTATTTAACTAATGTTAATACTCGATAATTTTGATATTTTCAGTTTGGGTTATTCTTAAATGCTGTAAGAAATAGAGAATGTGAAAATATATTCAAACATATTTCAAATGATTTTTCTAGATGAAGTTTGTAAAAGTATAATTATTGGTGAAAAGGTTACGAGCATGCTATGAGAACTGTTATTATATAGTCATGACACTATCTAGAAAAGTTCACACCCAGCAGCAGAGAATGATAGCACTGGATTAAAGGAAATTGCCTGCTTGACATATTGGACCCTAGACATCCTGGAATAAATAGAATTTTATTTGAATCTTAATGAGATTGATCAAGATTTTATAAATTTATCACTATTTGTGTCTTAAATTTTGTTAATCCCCCTTTGTAACTGTCGACTAATTTTTGTGGATTTTAGTCGGGGTTTTTTTGTTTGTTTGTTTTTGTTTTTACTGTATAAGAATTTTATTGTATAAAGAAGTTGCAAGGAAGGGTTTTAGTATCAATGTTTTTGTGTTTTTGTTGTTTTTTTTTTAATTTAATTTTATTGTTGTTGTATTCCATCCATCCCCTTTTTACTTCCTTCTGTCTCCTTATCCACCCACCCACTGCCCATCAAAGTCAATCCCACTTGTCCATGTCCATGGTTCTTCCATGCTAGTTTCTTGACTAAACTGCTCTCCTTCTTTGCCTCTTCCTCCCTCTTCCCACCGTCCCCCTTCCCCCCTGCCCAATGAAGGTCTGTTCACTGTATTCATGTATCTGTTTTGCTTGTTGTTTGTTTTGTTCATTATTGTCCCATAATGGGTGAGATCATATGATATTTGTCTTTCACTGACTCTCCAGTTCCATCCATGTTGTTGCAAAGGGTAGGAATTCTTTCTTTCTTTCTGCTGTGTAGTATTCCATTATGTAAATGTACCAAAGTTTTTTGATCTAATCATCCACTGATGGGCACTTAGGCTGTTTCCAGCACCTGGCTATTGTAAATAGCGCTGCTATGAACATAGGGGTACATAGGTTCTTATGAATTGGTGTTTCAGGGTTCTTCAGGTATAGTCCTAGTAGTGGAATTGCTGGATCAAAAGGAAGTTCCATTTTTAGTTTTTTAAGGAACCTCCATACTGTCTTCCCAAGTGGCTGCACCAGCCTGCATTCCCACCAACAGTGCATGAAGGTTCCCTTTGCCCCACATCCTCACTAGCACTTGTTGTTTGTTGATTTGTTGATGATTGCCATTCTGACAGGTATGAGGTGGTATCTTATTGTGGTTTTAATTTGCATCTCTCTGATGACCAGTGATGTTGAGCATTCTTTCATATGCCTCTGGGCCCTTTGTATGTTTCCCTCAGTGAGTTGTCTGTTAAGGTACTTTGCCCATTTTTTAATTGGGATGTCTGTCTCCCTGGTGTTGAGTATCATTAGTTCTTTACATATTTTGGATATCAAACCCTTGTCTGAGGTATCATTGACAAATATGTTTTCCCATATAGGTGGTTCCCTTTGAATTTTGCTGGTGTTTTCTTTAACTGAACAGAAACTTTTCAATTTGATATAGTCCCATTTGTTAATTTGTTCTTTGGTTTCCTTTGCTCTTGGTAAAGTATCAGTAAACATATTTCTGTGCAGGATATATAAAATTTTACTGCCTATATTTTTTCCAGGACCTTTATGGTGGCACTGCTTATGTTTAAGTCCTTTATCTTGAGTTTATTCTGGTGTATGGTATAAGTTGGTGGTCTAGTTTTATTTATTTATTTATTTATTTTTGCATGTTGCTGTCCAGTTCTCCCAACACCACTTATTGAAGAGACTGTTTGTACTCCATTTTATGTTCCTTCCCCCTTTGTTGAGTAGCAGTCTTGAGAAAGAAGAACAAGGTAGGAGGAATCACAATACTGGACATCAAACTATACTACAAGGCTACTGTACTGTCATCAAAACAGTCTGGTACTAGCATAAGAATAGACATATTGATCAATGGAACAGAATAGAGAGCCCAGAAATAAGCCCAGGACTCTATGGTCAATTAATATTCGACAAAGCCGGTAGCCTTTTATTTTTTAATAAAGGTTCTGTACATGTTTTTTAATAACCCTTTGTTAAAAGTTTACAATAATATGTAGACAGTTTGTAGTTTGTCTCAAATTTTAATGGTGTTTTACAATACATGGAGGTTCATGCAATCAAATGCATTAATAACTGCTATACAAGGTATTTTCTTACTCTAATTTTAGGCTTAGAAATTTCACTATTATGAGAAATCACATAAATAAGCATTGTATGGCTGTGTCTTCAATGGTGAATAGAGAACTCTTAGAGGGGGGCATGATGAAAAATTTGGTTCTATCCAAAAATCTCAGCATTTTCAGAATTCAGAAACATAAAATCTCTCTAGATTTACTTATGAAGCAAATCAGTGTTCTGTTCTTCATCATAGAAGTCCATGTCATATCTTACTAGATTTGTTCCTAGGGGATAAATGAGAGAAAGAAAGATATCAGATGAGATATTTTTAAGTGCTTCCTGTCTTGTTACTGATAAATTAGGGTGGTTTTTTTTGTTTGTTTTGTTTTGTTTTGTTTTCTCCCTATACCCTACCTATCATTTAGTTTTGAGTCTAGAGTCAGGAAAGAGGAAGAAGTGACTTGTGACTTATCTGGAGGACAAAACCAGGTAAGAAGATAAACTAAGAGAAAAATTACTTTTGATCCCACCTGGGTTCTAAAAAGATGAAGCAGACAGGAAGAGGAAAAAAGATTGTGAGAAGCCATTTCTTATTGCCTCTATGACCACACAAGCAAGGAAATGTTGGGAGAGCTGGGAGGAGGCAGGCATTAAACACCTCCCAGTAAGTGTGGAGAAGTTCCCAAGGTTTGACAGCAGCAGCCAGTTTACATTGTGAGAGGTGGGCCTAAAGGCTCCTAGGAAGAGACTTTCATGTGCACAATGCAAAGCAGCACAAGTCCATGGTCTACAAGACTAGTGGAACTGAGGCAGTAACTGTAAGGAACTTGGTTCTTTATGGCCTCAATGCACATACAAGAGACCCAGCTGCATTCTCAGATCCATGAGGGGACAAGGAAGGACTGAAAGTGTTGATAGGCCAGAAGAAACCTGGCTGCAGGCATAGACTCCTCAGGATATGGGGAATTTGCAACCAGAGATAAATAATGGTGGCTGTTGACTACAGTGGGTAGTTCTATCACATTTTCTCAAAAGTCAGATAACCTGTTATGACACAAAAGTCACCAGGGAGGGATCAGTTCTAGTTGATCATTCCATGAGTCACATAATATGATACAAAATACATTGTGTAGATTCCAGGAACCTAGTTTACCTGTCTTCACAAAGTCCTATCATCTAAATAATACCCACCCCACCCACCCTCCCTCAATAACACTAGAAGTAATCTTGGAAAAAGCAAGTATGAGAATAACCATTTGCCTGAGTCATCCAAGCAGAGACTAATTTTCATTAAAAGGCAGTTTAAATTATTGGAAAGAATGCAGGTTATAAATTAAAACTAAATATAGTATTCCCTATATTTATTCCTCCTTCCCAATCAGCGGAGTGGCAGCTAGGAGGGAGCTTGTGCAGAAAATTAGAAAAGTTATAAAGAAATAAATTCTAAACTGCTTTGTACATTCCAGTTAATGAGGCTGAATCTGTTATACTAACACATACATACACACATTCACATACACACTTATCTTCCTTTCTATTTTCTAGTTGTTTTATGATGCTAACATATTGCATTTTCTTAGAAGGAACATTCATTTTTTAAATCTTAATCAATCTTCTTTAAAATTTCCCAGCAACTATGTATTATAATACACTTCAAAAACAGTTGAAATATTTTATTTATAACATTGCTCCTACATCTTGACTTCATAACCTACTTGGCAAACCTGAATTTAGCCAACATAAGTATTTTGCATCTTGGACAGGCATCATTTATAATTCATATCTGAGATTTTCCAGAAAGTTTTCATATGAAAACTGTATTTCAAAAATGAGTTGGACAAGATTAAAAAAGTGATAAACATTTTCCCTTACTTTAGGTGTAACTATTTCATTTTTTAAAAAATGTAAAAGCAAACCTATTGTTAAAAGAGGCAACCAAGTCAAAAAGTTATTCCAAAGAACTAGAAAATACAAGACAACCTTTTGCAGAATATTTTTGAGTCATTCCTGAGTGGGCTTATTTCATTTTGAATAAGACTCAAAGTTGTCCTCAGATTATCGACAAAATGAGACAATAGGTTGAAGAGCTCACATTTATTAAGCACGTACTACGTGCCAAGCAATTTAAAGGCCCTATAGGACTTAATCTGCCCATCCCTTTAAGGAAGTTCTATACTTACTTGTATTTAACAGGTGAAGAAATTAGAACTCTAAGAGGTGAATTAGTCTGAAGTAAGTCTACAGCTAGGGATTAATGGATCTGATGTTCAAGCTGGGATCTTCAAAAACCAGTGCTTCTACCTGTCCCATTTTTGTCCTCAGAGTTTTTGAGTTTATATACCAATGAAAGCAGTATTTAGAGTCTGGAAACCCATATCCATTTGTTACCTTTGCCAGGTTGTTGTTGCATCATTCTAAGCAAATGATCTGGTACAGGCTTTGAAAAACAAAGGTTGTTATGAACATTAAATAAACTTCAATTTTCTCTTGTATAAAAGGAAGGAAATATCACCTAACTCACAGCATTGTTTTGAAGGTTTCATTAGACAACATATGGACAGCACAAAGTATATTTTCTATATATAGCCAAGGCCTTATAAATGATAGCAATGATCATTAGTTTTATATATTTAAAACCACTTCAATTTAAAGCACTACATCGATATAAGATGATGCTAGCCTTCTAGAAATAGGGCATAGAACAATGAATATAACCTTCTTGGGAACTTTTAAGTATATAGACAATGGAAATGAACGCTCCTTCCAGTGACAGAAGTCCTGCCTTTTCTATTCAGCCTCATTGCCCATGACTTACCAATAGACCCAGTGTATTCTTCAAAAATATGAGGATCCTCTTAAACCACATTACTTTCACCTTGTTCCTGCTATCCTTACCCTTTTTGGAAACTTCCTCTTTCCTGGAAAAAAATTATAATACATGGCAGGGGGCTTTTGTAAAATCAGTGCTCTGGGATCAAGATGCTGGGTAGAGAACCTACCTCTGTCTGAACCAATTGCAGGAGGGCAGGGGACTCTGCCCACACAGATTAAAAGGCTCTCCATGTCCCTAACTGCTATCAACATCTGCTATATAATGAAGCTCAGCTCCTCTGTAAAACTTTCTGGAATGAGCCTCCTCATACTAACAACACCCTTTTTCCTATTCTTACTATGTTTACAATCAGAATTGTGGGTTTTAAACAATATTCTCTAAAAGTTCCCTACAAAGCTGACCTAATTCACCAGACCCATATGCCTTATCAGGGCAGGAAGGTACTTTTATCTCCAGGGTCAGAGTTAGTTGCAGATCTGTCTTACCATACAGCCACCTAGAGTTATTGGAGAATAAATCCAGGGTTGAAATAATTTTGAGTTTATGTGGTTTTTTTATGGTGTAAGTTGATGATCTAGTTTCTTTCTTTTTTTTTCCTAGTTCTTTCAACACCATTTATCTTTACTCCATTGTATGCTCATGCCCCCTTTGTCAAATATTAATTGATCATAGAAACAGGTTTATTTCTGGGTTCTCTATTCTGTTTCACTGATCTGTGTGTCTGTTCTTATGTCGGTGCAAGACTGTTTTGATTATAGAGGCTTTGTTGTATAGTTTGATATCAGGTATTATGATCCCTACTTTGTTCTTCTTTCTCAAGATTGCTGAAGTTATTCAGGGTCTTTTTATATTCCATATAAATTTTGAAATATTTGTTCTAGACCTATGAAATATGCCATATTGGTATTTTAATAGGAAATGCATTGAATCTATGGATTGCTTTGGATAGCACAACATTTTAATGATGTTAATCCTTCTAATTCATAAAGACGATATAAGCTTCCATTTATTTGTATCTTTCTTAACTTCTTTGTTCAGTGGCCTATGACTTTCTAAATACAGGTCTTTTACCTCCTTGGTTAAGTTTATGCTTAGGTACTTGATTTCTCCTGTTGCTATAATAAGTGGGATTTTATTCCTAGTTCTCCTTTCTGATATTTCATTGTTAGTGTACAAAAATTACATCATTTTCTTAATACTGACTTTGTATCCTGCCGTTTTTCAAATTTACTTATTATGTTAGGTAGTATTTTGGTGGAGCCTATAGGATTTTCTATGTGCACTATTAAGCCATCGGGAAATAGGCCGGTTTTTTTGTTTTTTTTTAAAGATTTTATTTCATTATTTTTAGAAAGCAGGGAAGGGAGAGAGGCAGAGAGGGAGAGAGACATCAATGTATGGTTGCGTTTCACCTGCCTCCAGCCACAGACCTGACTGGAGACCTGGCTTGCAACCTGGTTATGTGCCCTGGCTGGGGAATTGAGCCTGCGGCCTTTGGGTTCGCAGGCCGGCGCCTTATCCACTGTGCTACCAGCCAGGGCAACAGTTTATTTTTAATCTTTTTATTTTATTTATTATTTCCAGATAGAGAGGAAGGAAGAGAGGCAGAGAGGGAGAGAAACATTAATGTATGGTTGCCTTTCACTTGCCTCCAGCCATGGACCTGGCTGGAGACCTGGCTTGCAATCTGATTATGTGCCCTGGCTGGGGAAATTAAGGACAGTTTTACTTCTTTCTTTCCAATTTGAATGTTTTTTCTTTCTTTCTTTTGTGTGTGTGTGTGTGTGTGTGTGTTTGTTTGTTTTGGGGGGTAGGGGTTTGTCTGATCACTGTGACTAGAATTTCCAGTACTATGTTGAATAAGAGTGGTGAAAGTGGATAACTTTCTCTTGCTCCTGATCTGAGGGGGAAGGGTTTAATTTTTGCCTACTGAGTATAATGTTAGTTGTAAGTTTTTTGTATATGACTTTTATTATGTTGAGGTATGCTCTCTCTATTCCCATTTTGTTGTTTTTATCATAAATGGGTGCTGTACTTAAGCAAATGCTTTTTCAGCATCTACTGATAAAAACATGTGATTTTTGTCCATTTTGTTTATGCGGTGAATTATGTTTCTTGATTTGTAAATATTATACCATCCTTGCATCCCTGGAATGAATCTCACTTGATCATGGTGTATGATCTTTTTAATGTACTTCTGAATCCAGATTGCCAGTATTTTGTTGAGGATTTTAGCACCAGAATAATCACAAAATGCATAATACTTAAACATAAGTCATGATATCATAAAAGTCCTAGAGGAAAACCCTAGGCAGGAAAATTTCAGATGTACCACCTAGCAGTATTTTTGCCAATATATCTACTAGGGAAAAGAAAAAATAAATGGGGCAACAACAAACTGAAAAGCTTCTGCACAGCTAAAGAAACAATCATCAAAATGAAAAAGGAATCAACTGATGGGAGAACATATTTGCCAATGATACATTGGACAAGACTTTGGTCTCCAAAATATGTAACAAACTCACATGACTCAATACCAGGAAGACAAACAATCTAATTAAAAATCAGCAAAGGATATGAATAGACACTTCCCCAAGGAAGGCATACAGATGACCCATAGACATATGAAAAGATGCTCAATATCACTAGCCATCAGAGAGATGCAAATTAAAACCACAATGAGATCTCACCTCATACCTGTCATTATGGTCATCATTAATAAATCAACAAATGTTACTGAGGACATGCAGAAAAGGGAACCCTACTGCGCTGTTGGTGGGAATGCAGACTGGTGCAGCCACTGTGGAAAATAGTATGGAATATTCTCCAAAAATACTAAAAATGGAACTGCCTTTTCACCCAGCAATTCCACTGGTGGGATTATACCCAATAATCCTAAACCATGAATTCAAAAGAATCTATGCATCCCTATGTTCATAGTGGCTCTATTTACAATAGCCAAGTTCTAGAAACAGCCTCAGTGCCTATCAATAAATGAAAGGATAAAAAAACTATGGTACATTTACACAATGGAATACTACACAGCAGAAAGAAGGAACTCCTACCTTTTATGACAGTATGGATGAAACTGGGGAATATTATGTCAATGAAATAAACCAGTGAAAGGCAAATATTCTGCATCTCATCTATAAAAGGAACTTAATGAACAAAATAATGAACAAAATAGGACAGGCATAGAAACATGGAACAGTATGAAAGTGACCATAGGGGAGGGCAGAGGGGAATAATGGTAGAAAGAAGGGGAAGTGACTAGACAAAGAACATGTATGAATGACCCATGGACATGAACAACAATGTGGGAATTAGCTGTGGGAGCAGGGATATGAGATGTGTGGAGGAGGGCAAGGGGGGGAAATTAGGACAACTGTAATAGAATAACAATAAAAATGATTTAATAATGAAAGAGTTTCAATCAAAAGGAGTGTACAGCAGCACTGGGAGCAACTTTTTCTATGTCTTCACTGTAGAACATGTCACCCGTAGCTATTAGCGCCAAATACCTACCCATGTATGGTTAAAACACAAAGGTGTAGCAAAAATAAATACAACAGAGTCTCACCTCTCACAGACCTCCCTATCTATGTGGAAGAAAATATATAAAGCAAATTCTCTTAACAAAGTTTTAAAATCAGGTATATTGTGAAGCTGTTCAAAGATTTTTAAGTATGAGTAAGAATCCATGTGTTGCCTCCTACTAGTAACTATAAAGATTTTGTTGAGTTGCCTTACTTTTACAAATCTCAAGTCCTCATTTTATATTTTTTAATTAATTAATTTATTTATTTTTAGAGAGAAAGGAAGGGAGTGAAAGCGAAGGAGAGAAACATCAATTTGTGGTTGCCTCTCACACACCCCAACTGGAGACCTGGCCAGAGACCCAGGCACATGCCCTGACTGGGGATCAAACCAGCGACTAGTTCACAGGCTGGCACTCAAGTCTACTGAGCCAGGACACAATCCTCATTTTAAAAGAGGCAACAATGTTCAGTTTATGAGAATAATATGGAAGACAATGTATGTGAATGAGCCAGCCTGTGGCTATCTTTTAAGAAGTCAGTAACAAGCTGCTATTTTAAAGATAGCTGTAATGATTGTCTGCTCAGAGTCATCAATGGTCCTCAATTGTAAGTCAAAGCAGAAAGAGAACAAACCCCAAGTGTCAGGGCTTTGTCATTCAAAGGAAAAGATTTTTCTTCAACAGCTTGCCAGTCTAGGACATTGCCTTTGCTACACACACTACTTCTGTCTTGATCAAATGTATTTGTTTCATGTTGCTACTATAACAAATTACCTTAGCTGGTGCTTTAAAACATAAATTTATTCTCTTTTGTTTCTGGAGCTCAAAAATCCCACATGGTCTCACAGATACCAGCTGCACTGATTCCTTCTGAAGGCTGGAAGAATGCTTTCTTTGGCTTTTTTCTCTCTGTATTCCTTGGCCTGTGGCCCCTTCTTCCATTTTCAAAGTGTGTTACTACAATCTCTGTTTCCATCATCACATCATCTTCTCCTTTGATGGGGGCTCCTCTTAGATCACTCTGATAAGAACCATTATGACTGCATCAGCTCTTAAGAATAATTTTGGATAATCTCCCCATCTCAAGATCTTCCCTTTCACCACATCTAGAAAGTCCCTTTTGCCATATAAGGTAACATTTATAACTACCAGAGATTAGGATGTGTATGTATTGAGGGGCCATTTATTCAATCTGCCATGCTAAATTTCCATTGTGATTGCTTCTAGATCCCTGTCAACTCTTTCTAATTAATAAACTAAGTCCAAGAGGACATTAGAGTTGTACTAATATAACTATAAGGACATATTTCTATAGAAAATGTATACTTCTCTATCAAAATTACCCAAATGAAAAATGTGGCTTCCTTCACTAATCCACTCATCCATATGCATTGGGAAAGCAACAGCAGCCAAAAGTTTTTGCAAAATTCCTGATAAAGGAAAGCATTCAGTTGGACATGCACCAGTAGTGGAACTACTGTGGAAATCTTTTTAAAAAGTTCATTTACACAGTCTCTAAACACATTTTTAGCGTGCAGATATGACCCTAATAACATTCCCTGGTACCTTTCATCACTGAACTCATTTCTAACAGCAGGTGCACATGAATTCATGCCTAGGTTATAACTAGACATGAGATAATTAGGAAAAAGTAATGTATATGAAGGTTATTATGACATTCATATCTCTATTCCCTTTATTATTTAAACAAACTCACACATGTAGTGAAGTTCTACCTGGATTAATAAAATATGCATCAATGTCAGATCAAATGTTGTACTTTCTATTCTACTTTTAGGGTAATTTTTTAAAATAATAATCTCCAGTACTTACCCTAGAACAAAAAAATAATTTTATTGTTGAGTGTTTTGTGATTACTTAATCTTATTCTTTCCTATGCTTTTAGCTGTGGTATTAGAAGCATCATTATTAAAAGACACCTCATGCTATTTGAGCTATCTTTGAAAAAAAGAAATATAGCCCATACAAAATTTCAGCTAAAGTATCATGTTTATAAGCATTGTAAACATTCATAGTTATCTTATTTATTCAAATGTCTAAACCATACCAACTTAAAATAACTATTTCACATTTCCATTTTCAAAGCCTCAAAAATTAATATGGTGAAAAGATTGACATATTTGATACCAGCAAGGAGGTTCTAGTATCAGATCCTCCACCAAAGACCTTGCAATATTTCACTAAATTTAAAGTGATCACAATTTGTTATTTAATTTACATGGTAATTTTTTTGCATCTCATTGTGAATAATCTATGCCCAAAATAAATATGTATTATTAACTCTCCAGAAAAAAGCATTGTTTGTGTATTCATCCACTCAGTCAATCATTTGGCAAATATTTATTAAGTGCCTACTCTATGCCAGATCAGACACTGAACTCATTTATGGAAACAAAGCAAAGAACAAAATTAATAAGCTTTGTTCTCATTCTTTATAATAAGTTACATGTTCCTTTATTCTTCATCTCAATGTCTCAAATCTAATCTGAAATAGCATAAAGAAAAACAAGATCACAACATATAGAAAATTAAATCAGAGCATGTTTTCACTATTTTGAGTTTAATTCAATGTTAAATTATGTATATAAAGTTTCTTGATTACCAGTTGTTGTTGTTTTTTTACTTCAGTGCTTTTATGGAATTTATTTCTTAAGAAATTTGTTATTAAAAGAGCAACTAGATAAAAAGAGTTCAAAGTCTGCATGGAAAACAAAACTTATGCCCACAGCACTTCTCCGGTCCCAGAAAGTACTAAACATAATGACTCAGGCTAGGGGAGTTAACTACCAAAAGGTCCCTGTGTCTCATTCCTTAAACAGGTAAACTGAAAGTTAGGAGGCTTTGGATCCATCCTGGGAAAATAGGATGACTTATTTGTTGTCCAAATTTGGCCACGGATGAGAATAAAAAGGGACAATAACATTAGAAAAATAAGCATAAACTAAGACATAGTTACTCATCAATAAATCACAACCTCTTTAGCTGTTGTTTTCCCTGTCAAATCGTGACAACAGCACATAAATTTAAGAAAATATGAAATATGGAAACAGACATGAAAATTTTTCAAAAAGTACATAGTGCTACATGAATTGTGGTTTCACTGTTAGTTTAAAAATATTTAATTAATTTCCAATTTACCCTGAGAGTTGACTCTGAGGAATCTTTTTTTTTTTAATGTAGTTACTATTTCATCAAAGAGTAAAACGCCAAGAAACATCCTTTAAACATTATCAAGGCCTTTAATACTTTTGCCTGACTAATCAATTATAGTACCATATTTTCTAACTATAGCCATTCATTAGTGAAAACAAGGGAAATAGGAAGAAGTAGCATCATGGATAGAAACCTGCTTCCCAACAAGACATAAGCTGAAAGAAACACCCATGACAAAAAGTCATGCTGCACTGCAGTTCTGTACTGCTAAATCCTTATTAATCTTTGGGGAAATTTTACAGTCTGCAGCTGTGAGTTTGCAGACAATACAGTAGCTATTCTGATAATAGTTAATATTTTTCCTCACCATTAATCATTCACTTTTATCCTTGGAGGTGCAAAAAACTAATGATGTAAAGCAGATGTGAAACACTTAATTCTTCATTAGGAAGAAAAGAACAATCCTAACATTGGCAAATCTAAAAAATCAGAGTAAAGCACTGCTCAAGTGGATCCAATGTTATAATGTTCTATAATAATGAGATAAATTCCCCTATGATAGGAAGACTTTACAGGAACAAGTGAGGAAAACTGACTTGTGGGAGACTGGAAAAGACTCTTTTGTAAGAAAAAAATAATTAGAGAAAATAAATAACAAAATTAAACAAAGAGAAAATAATGGAAGAAAAAACAAAAATCAAAATTTTCTCTTATAAAATCAGAGGATTTGAATTAGATCACAATAGGTGCACCAGAAAGACTTTTCAAGGTAACTGGGAGTCAAAATGGGAGAGCTTCCCTCTTCAATTCTTAAAACAAGATGACTTATTACTAATCAACGCCAGAAATACAGCAAGTACAATCATAACAATCTGGGAGAAAAACTGCTACTTTTTGCCCCATTATTACTTTTCATCATCTTCTTTAATAGATCCTGATTATTAACTGGGTACATTTTAGTTGAGAATAAGAGTAGTCAACCAACCTTGTAAATAAGTCTGTTGGTCATATAACTAAGTGCTGGAAATTGGGATTTAAATAGAATTCTTTTCAAGAAATCATCCTCAAAAGCAGGGCATATCCGAATTTGCCTCTTCCTTCGTCCTGATGTTTAGGATATTAATGTGATTCCTGAGCCCATATGGCAGTAGTCCAATGAATGTTTATGTTTAGAATGATGAAGCAAAAAGATAGAAGTGCTAGTGAATCAACCAGAATGACCCAAAACCACTAACCTCTGGATGTCATTTACATTAGAGAGAAATGAACCCTTATTTTATTTAAAATCATTGTTATCTGGGGTTATTGCTAATACCTAAAAATTATCTTAATGATAAAGAATCACTGAATTAATGTTAAAAGTTTGTTCTTTTATGGATGGAATAAATATTGTACCAGTGGCATTTTCAATATGAGGTTCATTAGATATTTGCAAATACAATATATACTAATTTAGAGTCTTCAGTGAACCTTATAAAAATTTGCCCCATTTATTGTGTTCTCTCTCTCTCACTCTCCCCCTGTCCTTTTTTTTTCTGACTCTACCTCCTTAATCCACTGTGATATTTCATCTTATACATAAGCCTGCACCTCTTGGACACAAAAGTATTCAACTACATAACCAGGATAAACATCATTTTGGCCAAACTGATTAATTCTGTAAATCATCTAATATACAGCCCATATTAAAATCTCCCAAGTTATGCCAACAAAATGTTCCTTGAAAAGGCTAATAAAATAAATTTTAGGCAAGAGTGATGAATAAAATAAGAGACCAATATAAAATAAAGTATATTAGGAATGATGAAAAGTACTTGACTAGATATATCCACTTGAGATATAAATAAAATAGAATATTGCAAGGAACTCTATGATAATAAGTTTGGAAACTTAGATGAAAATATTTTATAAAAATAAAATTATATTATTTCAAGAAGAAACAGAAGCTTCATTAATTTAGTAACTATTTAAAAAATGGAATTGGTAATAAAACTCTCCCCTATCCTTGAATAAACATGGGGTAAAAAAAGTTTACTAACATTTCAAGGAACAAAGGAATGAAAACCACTCCAGAACCAAAAATTAAAGAGAATGTTTCCCAAATTCTTTTAAGGGGCTCATATAACCTCAGTACAACTGATGGAATAAAAGTAATAAAAGATAGAGCCCTTGCTGGTATACCTCAGTTGGTTGAAGGCTCCTCTTGTACTCCAAGGTATTAGGGTTCGATTCCTGGCCAGGGCACTTGTCTGAGTTTTGGGCTTGATCCCAGGTCAATGTGTGTATGGGAGGCAGCCAGTCGGTATTTCTCTCATATTGATGTCTGTGTGTGTGTGTGTGTGTGTGTGTGTGTGTGTGTGTGTGTCTCTTCTTTCCTCTCTTTCTAAACTCAATAAACTTATTAAAATTGTTTTTACATTTTTTAAGGAAATTCCATACTGTTTTCCACAGAGGCAGCACCAGCCTGTATTCCCACCAACAGTGCACCAGGGTTCCCTTTTCTCTACATCCTCACCAGCACTTGTTGTTGATTTATTAATGATAAATCTGTGTAAAATGGTCAGCTATTTCCTGCTTGGCACTGATGGCAGCTCTGTATAGTAGCTGAGGATGGGTGGAACCCTGGACATCCCTTGTTGTGCTTACCTCTAATCTCTACTCCGCTGGTTTCAGTGGATCAAGGCTGGAAGGACCAGCGTAGCTCCTAGTGTCTGATAGAAGTTTAGAAAGGGCCCTTTAGAGCTTCTCCTTCTGTCCCTTGTGAATATGCACAGAACAGGGGGCTCCAGAGCCTGAAATCTTGTATGTGGGGGTTGAGCACACCTATCTGTGCAGGGTCTGCTTGGTTGCAACAAATCTTAGGTGCTTAGCTCCTGGCTATCAAGTCCTTGGCCTGCCACTCTCGCAGGAAACTCAGATCTGAACTCTTCATTCTGCACAGCCCCCTGCTCACCAGCCACTCTGGGTTGGGTCCCACCGTCCCTTTGGAGTTCCACTTTCTGTTCTTCCTGTGCAGCCAGACTCAGTGGGACTGAATTGTCTGGTTTCTTTGTGCAAGAGCCACTGTTCACATGCACAAGCATGAGGTCCCTGCCCTGCCATGCTTCAGCTCCCCTTTAAAAAGTCTCTGTGCAGGCACCCACTTGGGAGCCTCAAGCCATGGCCTGGCTCTCCATGCGCTACACTTCCCCAAAAAGCGTAAAGTCTCTCTCAGTCAGGGCTGTCCACAGCTTGCCAGGGCCTCCAACAGTTTCATGAGACAGAATTTATTTCTGGAACTCTACCAGTTGGCACTGAGGGTAAGGACATGCTGCTCACTATGTGAGTGTAGCCTGAGTTTTCCAGACTTTGATTAACCTTCCAAACCTCTCCCCATTAGGGTTGGGGATTTCCCTGTATGGGACCAGGACCCTGCTTTGAGAGGGGAGGGAGCCACCATGCTGGGTTTTTTTTGTTTTTTATTGTTTTATTCCAGTTGTTCTATTTTGCCCCTGTTGCTCCCTCCTCTGGCCCACCCACCTCCTCCCTCTCCCACAGTCAATCCCCACCCTGTTGTTCATGTCCATGAGACATTTATACTAGTTCCTTGACTAGACCCTTCTCCTTCTTTCACTCTTTTCCCCCCTCCCCCATCCCCTCTGGCCACTATCAGTCTGTTCTTTGTTTCTAAATCTCTGGTTCTATTTTGTTCATTTGTTTGTTTTGTTCATTAGGTTCTTATATTAGGTGAGATCATGATATTTGTCTTTCACTGCCTGGCTTATTTCACTACACATAATAGTCTCCAGTTACATCCATATTGTTTCAAAAGGTAGGATTTTCTTCTTTCTTTCCACCTACTATGCAGCAGTAAGCAGTGTTTTTGTTTGACCTCTATTCTGCTGCAGGAGTCTTGCACAGGGCGTGCCCCACTCAACTGATAAAATCTCTTACTGGCCAGTGCAAAGCATCCTCTGTACTTCAAAAATTCATATCAGCTAAGATTCTGTTGATTGTTCAGGTCACTTGCCAGAAGATCAGCTGAAAATCTGTGCTGGGGGCACAAGCAAATGCACTCAGCTTCCACCCACTAGGTTACTATCTTTCTCTGCTCTCTCACATATGAGGAATTTATTTTCTTTGAACCACATTTAGATTTTATTTATTATTTTTAGAGAGAGGGGAAGGGAGAGAGGCAGAGAGGGAGAGAGATATCAATGTATGGTTGCCTTTCACCTGCCTCCAGCTACAGACCTGGCTGGAGACCTGGCTTGCAACCTGGTTCTGTGCCCTGGCTGGGGAATTGAACCAGCAACCTTCGGGTTCGCAGGCCAGTGCCTTATCCACTGTGCCACCAGCCAGGGCCTGAATCACTATTTAAATAGACCAAAATTATGAAACATTATAGTGAAAATATTGCTTTCACTTTCTTGCTGGGATGATCTTGGTGACATAAGACTGGGCTCACAGAAAAGTAACTCCAATGCAATAGATTCAGGAAAAGATGCTGTATGGTATCTATTTTCTCTCTTTTTGTTTTCAGTGCATAGATGAGAGGTTATATCTGGCCTTCACTTGAACTGATACCTCATGTGCATATTCCTTAAATTTATCCATGAAAATGGAATTTAACTTATGAATGGAATCCAAAGTTGTGCTACTGGATGAATTTTGACCAGACAATGCAATGGGTTTTCATCCTTCCAGAGTTCCCTTGGCTCTGTCCACGTCCTACAGATTGGTAATATGAAACTATTTTGAAGTCAGAAAGCCAGGTGAAGGGCACTTGTTAGCCTAGTAATGTTCTCAAGGTCTGTTACAGACTTAATGCAACATTTCTGGTCAAGAGGCAGCTAGGTCTATGCCTACCTAGGAAAGAGTTCTAGTGCTATACTTATAACTTTTAACCAATTTGGTGAAAAGCTTGGTATTTTCAAGAATAAAATTTGGAATGGGCCTATATATCTACCATATTCTTAACAATTTAAAATAATTTTATTAAGACATATTTTTGGAGTTCATCTACCTAGTTCAATTTTTCTACTTACTAAGTACTCTTTCAAAATATTTTTAATTAACTTATTATTTTTAGATAGAGGAGAAGGGAGAGAGGCAAAGAGGGATAGAGACATCAATGTGTGCTTATCTTTCACCTGCCTCTAGTCACAGAGCTGGCTGGAGACCTGGCTTGCAACCTGGTTATGTGCCCTGGCTGGGAATCGAACCAGCGATCTTTGGGTTCACAGGTTGGCACCTTATCCACTGTGCCACCAGCAATCTTTTTAAAGGAAAATACTATACTTCATGAAAAATACTTTTGAACTATAAATTTTTAAATATGTTTCATTTCTTTTCTTTCTTTTTCTTCTTATTTTTAGCCAATGGAAGGGGTTTGGGGTCCTGGTAATACCCTGAGGCCCCCATTCAATTGATCATAATGAGTATCTTCCCATCCTCCACATTCATCCACTCTTTACATCCAATTCAGAGTACTATTGATCCCCTTCATAAACTACATTCCAGGGACAGTGTATTGATCTTCTTTACTATAATTATTCTGCCTATGATAATGTACACCAATTCTAATTTTGCTTTATATTTCCTGCTTCTCCATGACAGGGGATACATAGGGCCTCTGAGAGTCAGATACAAAGCTATTGATTTAAAATTGTTTAATATGGTCTCTAAAATCATTAACCTCTGACAGAGCCATCCCTCTAAAAAACCATATCCTAAAAGGTTTAGGATCCTGCAAAACTGGATCATTCTGTTCCTTTTGACATGGACTAGAAACAAGAAGGAAACACAAAATTTGTGTTCTATGCAGTTTACTTTACTTCTGACTAGAGAACCTTTTCCTGTGTTTCTGAGTCTGAAAGTTCAGAAAGATTTTACTTTTGGTATTCAGTGTGTATTTGCTATAGGATTTTGGTAGATATTCTTTATTGGTTTATGAAAGTTCCTTATATTCCTAGTCTGCTAAGTTTTTCTTTTTAATAAAATGTCTGAGTGCTGATTTTTTTGAATAGTCTTTCTTTAGACATAAAACAATATCACTTTCCTTTTACTTCTTTGATTATATTGATAGATTTCTAAAGCTAAAACTATATTCCTGAGATAAATATTACTTATGGATGCCCTATTATAATTAAAGCACATTTCTGGGGTCAAGCTATTAATATTCTGTGGCATTTGTTTCTAAGTTCAGCTTAGTCTATGATCATTTTTTAAGATTTATTTTATTTTTTATTTATTTTTATTGTTATTTTATTATAGTTATCCCACTTTCCCCTTCCTTTGTCCTCCTCCATCCAGCCCAACCCTGGTGCCTATAGTCAATTCCCACACTGGTGTCCATGTCCATGGGTCATTTATGCGTGTTGACTAGTCACTTCCCCTTCTTTCTACTATTATCCCCCTCCCTGACACCACTCTGGCTACTGTCAGTCTATTCCATATTTCTATGTCTCTGGTTCTATTTTGCTCATTAGTTTGTTTTGTGTATTATAGTCCTCTTGTGAGTGAGATCATATGACATTTTTCTTTCACCAAATGGCTTCTTTCTCTTAGAACAACAGTCTCCAGTTCTATCCATACTGTCACAAAAGACAGGATTTCCTTCCTTCTTTCTGCTGCATAGTATTCCATTGTGAAAATGTACCACAGATTTTTGATCCACTCATCAACTAGTAGACACTTAGGCTATTTCTAGGACATGGCTATTGTAAGTAGCAATGCTATGAACATAGGGGTACATAAGTTATTTTGAATTTGGGATTCTTAGGGTATATTCCCAGCAGTGAAATCACTAGATTCAATGCAATTCTTACTAAAATACCAATGGCATATTTCACTGATTTAGAATAAATATTTCAAAAATTCATATAGAACCAAAAAAGATCCTGAATGGTCTCAGCAATCTTGAGAAAGAACAATAAAGTTGGAGGGATTATAATATCTGTTATCAAACTTTACTTACAAGGCCACTATTAGCAAAACAGCCTGGTACTGGTTTAAGAACAGACATATAGATCAATGGAACAGAATAAAGAGCCCAGAAATAAATGCACATCTCTATGGTCAATTAATTTTTGACAAAGGGGGCAGAAGCATACAATGGAGTGAAAAATAGCCTTTTCAACAAATGGAGCTTGGAGAACTTGAATGGTACATGCAAAAAAATGAAACTAGACTACCAACTTACACTACACATCAGAATAAACTCAAAATGGATAAATGTAAGGGACTGCTTTGTGTAGTTTCAGAAACTGTAGCACCTGTGCAAGCCAGGCCCGGAAGGAGGGCTTGTAAGCCTTGACCAAAACCAGGAAGTGGGCAGCAGGCATGATGCAAAGCCTTCAAAGTGGTTTCTGTGAGAAATCAGGCCTAGAATTGCAGTGTATACCTTGAAGCCCACTCTGCTTCGTGTATGTTCTGAACCTAATTAGTGGAAGTTTGAGTTAAAATACAGAATGAACTCCTGAACTACGTTTTATCAATGCTTTGGTGCCAGCAAGTCTGACCACCCCTGACCAGATACTGCTCTCTGTGTTTTACAGCTTACCCTTCCTAAACACTGACTGTTTTTATGGCAAACACCTGCATCTGTTTTTGTTGTGTATTTGCCCCAATAAAAGCTATGTTGGGAAAGGGGATGGTGCATACTCTTCACTAGAGAGAGTGGCCACCCCTTTTTTCCCCAGGATCTTTGAGTCTGGGTCGGTTTGTTCAATGCATGATCAGGGGGCTCCGTGGGATGGGGATCGCTACAGATAAAAGACTTAAATAGAAGTCATGATATCATAAAAGTCCTAGAAGAAAACATAAGCAGAAAAATTTCAGATAGTTCATGTAGCAATATTTTTGCTGATATATCTCCTAGAACAAGGGAAATAAAGGAAAAATTAGCAAATAGGACTACATCAAATTAAAAAGCTTCGCGCAGCTAAAGAATTCATAAACAAAATGAAATGGAACTGATTATATGGGAGAACATATTTGCCAAGGATACATCAAACAAAGGTTTAATTTCCAAAGTATATAACCTATACATCTAACCACCAGGAAGACAAACAATCCAAATTAAAAAGTGGGCAAAGGGTATGAACAGACACTTCTCCAAGAAGGACATACAAAGGGCCCATAAACGTATACAAAGAAGCTCAACATCACTAGCTATCAGAGAGATGCGAATTAAAACCATAATGATATATCATCTCACACATGTCAGAATGCCTGTCATTAATAAATCAACAAATAATAAATGCTGGCAGATGGTGGAAAAAAGGGAACCCTAGTGTGTACTATTGGTGGGAATGTAGATTGGTGCAGTCACTGTGGAAAACAGTATTGAATTCCCTCAACAAATTAAAAATGAAACCGCTTTATGACTGCTGAGGAATATACCATAAGAACCCCAAAACACCAATTCAATAGAGTGTATGCATCCCTATGTTTATAGCAGCACTATTGGCAATAGCCATGTCCTGAAAACAGCCTAAGTGTCCATCAGTAGATGAATGGATCAAAAAAATCTGTTACATTTACACAATGGAATACTACACGGCAGAAAGAAAGTAGAAATTCCTACCTTTTGTGACAGCATGGATAGAACTGGAGACTTGTGCTAAGTGAAAGAAGCCATTTGGTGAAAGAAAAATGTCATATGATCTCATTTATAAGAGAAATCTAATGGATAAAACAAACTAATGAGCAAAATAGAACCAGAGACATGGAAACATGGAACAGACTGACATCAGCCAGAGTGAAGACAGGGAGGGGGATACTGGTGGAAAGAAGGGGAAGTGACTAGTCAAAGAACGTGTACAAATGACCCATGGACATGGACAATAGTGTGGGGATGGACTTGGAACCAGGGCTAGGCTGGGTGGAAAAAGGGAAAAGAAGAAAAATTTTGACTACTGTAATAGAATAACAATAAAGGTTTTTTTTTAAAATTATTTTAGAAAACTAATTCCTGTTAGAAAAATCTGAAATAATTCAGAAACTTTTGTGAGAAATACTATGTAAAAATAAAAATAAGTCACTCATATACCATTACTCTAGATCAAATGAATCTATTAAACAAGGTTTACAATATCTCCAAAGTTATATTTTCAAATTTAGAATGGTGACTTTGAAATAATTAGAGACTAGAAATAAAGTTTCATGACTTGACTCAATTTAACGAGCTAATCGGGTGAAAATTTTTTCTCAAATTCATACACATTACACACTGACATGCAGTATAACACACAAATAGCACACATACACACACACACAAATAAAATTGATCTGTTGCAAATGAAGGTTATAAATATACCAAAATATTTTTCTCATCATTGAGACTTTACATCCAGAAAGTAAAACTTTATATGGTATTGGTTTTAAAGCATGTGAATTTCAAAGCACTTGGTATTCTCTCCTATATAAAAGATAGCAGATAGCTCATCCCAGATAACCCAAAAATCCATTTTTCCTCAGGTGCCCTACATGATGAACTAACAAGTCCATTGTATTTCACATTGAGATGTTCTTTGCTACACGCCATTAATGAGGCTATTTGTTCTCCTTTGAGACTTGACATAAACATTAGAATAGCTATTATTGCATCCATAAGAAATGTACAGGATTTATCTGCTTTTTATCTTTCAGAGAAAAAAAAAAAACACCTTCATTGTCTTGACTAACATGATATTTGTATGTGTTTTGAATTTTAATCATATATGTCTGGAAAATATCCACATTTAAAATCTGTGATGCAGAAAGTATGTCACCAGATTTGGAATCCAGAAAAGGGGCCTAAATTCTGGCAAGCAGTCTGTCTGAACTGTGAGTCTGCAAAGAAGGGAGAGCCAAGGGCACGTCTGTCTCCCAGGCCAAGAGGAAGCAGTTAGTTCCTGAGTGAGGAATTGCACAGCCAGTTTTCTAAACAAACAGCACCTGGGAAGAAACAGGCACTGCCTTGTTTTTCGGCCATAAATGTTGAGTAGGATCTGCAAGTTCATCCCCATGGGCATTACTGGGGAAAGCCAAGCCTGCTGAGGGAAATTTCTAAAGAGTGGAATAGAAAAACTGGAAGAAAAAAAAAAAAAAAAAAAAAACCACGTTAAATAGAGGGTTGCACTGGAAAATTATGCTGGACTCACCCATTTATAACCCACCTACGGGCCATTATTAACAGGTATCCATAATTAGCAGAGAACATAATTTCAGCAATGCCACTAACATGGGAAGCATGAAGCTACTAGCTTCTTGAAGAAAAACAATAATATTCAGAAATAGGGTGTGCAAGGCCAATGTCTGCAAGGTCTGCTTGGTTCTCTGCACAGCTTTGTCTTATCCATCCCACCAGTCTCTCCCTGCCCCAGGCCCTATACTCCTCACCTATAAGGAACTTAAAGAATGCTAGCTCAGCCTAGATGTTATCTTCGAATCAAGTGGTAGAACTGGATTGGTTCCTTGTTCTTATACTCCAATGACAAACCACCCCCTGCAAGACCCCTAATACAAGATCTGTCCCATAAGTATCAAGCATGCACTGTTTTAATTATATTGACATTGGCTCCATACTTTTGGGACTATATAACGTCTGTCTGCCTAGGCTAGCTTCCTCTGTACTCTTTCCCACCAAGACTGGTGTATATGGCCTTATTCTTACCAGAATTTCCAGACATAACACTGTGCCTTCCCTGGGCCCTACCTTCTCCTACCAGACTTCTCTAGGATCAATGGACAACCACACAATCACTTACTTCCTGACCCAAAGATTATACCTAAAGATACACAAACAGAAGATACACACAGAGATCTCATGTACCCACACCACAGCTCAGTAAGATGTATACCTTTCCCTAGTTTCCAATATAGAAAAGTAAGCCTAGTGCTACCAAATAACTTGCTCAAGGCCTTATTGATAGTAAACTGGGGACCCAGGAGTCCAACCCAGGTGTGTATAGATCTCTAAACCTAACCACTACACACAGTTGCCTGTGGAGGTGACAGGCTTAGACCCTTTCCAGGAATAACTGTTTTCCAGAGACCAAGCTTCTGCTCTTACTTACCTCTGCCTTTCAATTAAATGGTGTTTTGTGAAAGGGAATAGGTGAATCTTCCTCCTGGTTCCACATTATAAATCCTAGTCAAAATGTCTACAATAAAGTGCAAGAAGAAAGGGGAGTGACAACTGGAAGGTGCCAGGAGAACATGCTTTTATTATAATCCACAGGGCTTTGCTTGAGGGCTGTAATTTTGAATCGGCAGCTATTTCATCTTAATGTGGAAATAACAACTGTAAACAGGAGACTACTATCACTACAAGTACCAACAACATTCTGGTAGTCAGATCAGATCCTTCCCTTGGGCAAACATAGATTTAACTGTTTTTGGCAAGCAGTAGTCATTGACCAGGCAAAAATGATAAGTTGCTAATATTAAAAATTGAGCAGCTACATAGTTGAGTCAAAGGCCACTTAGGGGATTTTTTTTTTTTTCCCTGAATCTCTTTAACTTAAAATATTCACAACCTCCTTCAACCTTAGTTTTATCACTCATAACATGAGTGATTTCTTGCTTCCTACCAAATACCTAGGGGAAAACAAAGGCAAAAATGATTGTAGATTCTGGAACAAATTATCTAGTAAAGAAAAATCACTATACAAAAGAATGTAGCCATGTTATCTGTGTATTGTAATTTGTTTAAACAATAAAATTCCAAAGGGAAATGATATAAATGGTCACATTTGATGAAAAGCCATCCTTCTTCATGGTGAACTTCAGGCACAGCAGATATTAGACATAAAACTTATTGAAGTTTGTGAAATTCATTTTGTTGGGTTCTGTTGTATAGTTATGGAATTTCTAGTGTCGTTGTCATATTGGGACCTCCCACACTCTAATAATGTGTTAGGAACACATTCACTGTATATTCTGATGCTGTCCTTCAACATGACAACAGCTCCAAAAAACCTGGGAACAATGCAAAGAAAGAATGATTTATCAAGAATAAAATTTAATAAAATCATCTTAAATCCTTAGATCCAAAGCCAATATCCAGGAAAGCTCTTGTCCTTTTTTCTCCACTCTTGTTTCTCGCTGGGTTTCAATATGGATCAATTCTTTTGGCCTATCTTAAAAGTTCACTGTTCCTTTCCTCACCTGCGTCTAGTCTGCAGGCTGTGCAGGGCAGAGACTGAGTCAGTCTGGTGAGGAGCTGAATAGAGTTTGGGATTTTTTGTGAATAGGTGACCTTCAGTGTCCCGCAGATATGAATTCCTCTGGCTGTGGGCCATAGCTACCTGGCACTTGGTGAATATGCTAGAGTGCTCCAGGTTTTTCTCAGCACTCCTGATCCATCTTTGGCCTCGGAGGTCACAGCCTGCCAGCCTGCCTGCCTGCCTGCCAACCCCATAGGCAGGTGTCTTTCTTCTCTTTGCTCTTGCCCAACAGTTGCCTACTGATGCAAGTGACATGAGTTGCTGGGCTCCTAGTGGGGCAGGTTGGTCCTGTCCCCAGCAAACCAAGGGCACCAGGGCCTCACAGGTGGAGCTTTCTAAGTCCTTGCTTCCCCATGGTGGAAAGGGTTCCAGTTGTCCCCTATGTGAGGTCAGCTTGCCTTCCACCACTCCCCCAAAGCAGCAGGCCTCTGCCGGGTGCTGAGAGCAGGATAGCTCCTACCTTCTGCCCACAGCTTCAGGCTCCCGTTTTGTAGGCAAGCAGAACACAAGAGCAAGCAGGCCTTCATACCCCTGAGCCTACTAGGGGTTTCAACACTGACTTATCTTCCTGGGGAGCCAAAGGAAAAGAGCTGATGAGTGACAGCAGCCACCCCTGGTGCCCAAGTACCCAGAGATCCTAAACTGATAACACTAGTCTACATTCAGCCTTCAAGACTATCTATTTTAGCTATGTTCTTCTTACCCAATTGTATGTACTGCCAAAAGTGTGTATATCTCTTTTTGTCACTCTTTGGGAAATAGCTCATCTAGTTACTTTAGGACAATCCTGGATGAGCTCAAGGAAAACTAGGACCTTGTGGGTGACCTGGCTTTTCCTCTTCCTTACAGCAGGAAAAGCATGGTCTTTCCAATTTCTATATCTGATTAGGAAGCGGAAACTCTCTTATACTTTTTAAAGTAAACTTTAAGGTAACCCATTTTTTTGTGAGAGAGTAAAAAACTTTCTCTTCCTTTGTTGCATGAGCAGACCTTTTTCCAGAAACAGACAACACCAGTGAGTGCCTCAAGGCTGAGTTTCAGTGACTTGGACTACATTCCTGAGGATAAGTCTCAAAATCACAGCACAATGTAATGGTTGAGAAATTTTTATTATAAAAGCAACATTTTCTAGCCCTGGCTGGGGTGGCTCAGTGGATTGAATGATGACCTGCAAACCAAAGGGTCACTCACTGGTTTGATTCCCAGGCAGGGCATATGCCTTGGTTGCAGGCCGAGCCCCTGGAGGGAGCATATGAGAAGCAACCACACATTAATGCTTCTCTCTCTCTCTTTCTCCCTCCCTTCCCCTCTCTCTAAAAATAAAATAAATAAAATCTTTAAAAAAAAGGCAACATTTTCTAAAATGTGTTTTACAGAATTCTACTTCCCAATGGATTGTAATGGGTGTTACTCTTAAATCAGAATTCATCAGCCAAAATTTAGTAAATGCTGGTTTAGAAAGAACTTTACTGGTTTACCACGCAACCGCTCAGAGCCTTACACAGGCTGTACCTAGTCCTTTGGGAGCACAGAAACTGCTACAACATGCAGACACATAAGTCTTTGTGCATGGGCACAAACCTATCAGTGGGTAAGTAGAGTCTCAGAGGTGGAATTCTTAAAGGGCATAGTTATTTTTAAATTTTTAGTTCAAATTCACATTCTGCACTTCAACAAAAATTAAACCAACTTACATCCACAAGCATGCATTAATATTCCCATTTTCTTATACATACTCAGTATCCCTGTGTAGTAACATCTTTCTAATTAATATTTGCTAATTTTATAGGAAAGGGTTAGTGCCTTATGGTTCTCATTTGTATATTGGCAATGTATGTGTTTGTATATTTCATAAGTACTTAGTCTTTGCTCTTTTGATATTGGGTTAATCTCTTATTTATTTGGAAAGTCATTTATAGTTTAAAGAATTTTGATCTTTTACTATGAATTACAATTTTCTTCCTATTTTGCCATTTGTCTCCTAACATTGTTCATGAGGTTTATTCTTATTCATAAATGTTAATTTGTACATAGTTAAATTTAGTAATCCTCTCTTTGATGCTTTCTGAGTTTCACGTTATGCTTTTAAAGACCTATTCCACTCCAAATTACATTTTAAAAATCACTAGACTATTATAGTGTGTCATAAAATTAAATTCTATGCAACTGTCAGAAACAATAAGATAAATCTATTTGTACTATCATAGAAATAGGTCCAATATATATTAAGTATTTTTTAAATCTTTACCTTTATTACTTTATTAAGCTTCACAACATTTTATAAAGTTGATGTTGTTTTCCCAATATTAATAAAGACACTGAGTTACAGAGATGGTAAGTATCTATGAAATTATCTAAAGTCTCAGTATATGGAGGAGCTAGGACCTGCTCCAGGTTTACTAACTCCACAACTTGGGCCATTAGCCACACTACAATATTTGGGTCTATAGCTGGAATATTAAAAACTTGGTGTGGCTCTTTCTACCTGTTTTCTATTCTTGAGTGGAATTCATCAATTGGGAAGAGACTGAAGTCTTCTGAAAATATCTTTAAAAGAGTTTTTTTTAAATATTTTGTTTATTATTTTTAGAGAGAGGGGAAGGAAGAGAAGCAGAGAGGGAGGAAGACATCAATGTATGGTTGCCTTTCACCTGTCTCCAGCTTTGGATCTGGCTGAGACCTGGCCCACAGCCTGGTTATATGCTCTGGGTGGGGAATCAAACCAGCAACCTTTGGGTTCACAGGCTGGTACCTTATCCAGTGAGCCACCAGCCAGGGTGTGAAAATATCTTTAGAAGGCTCTTTCTTTTTTTTTCTTCTTTTTTTTTTTAATTAAATTTTATTGTTGTTCTATTACATCCATCCCCTTTTTGCTCCCCTCTGTCCCCCTCCCCACCCACCCATTCCCCCCAAAGTCAATCCCATCTGTTGTCCATGTCCATGGTTCCTTTATACTAGGTTCTTGTCTAAGCTGCTCCTCTTTCTTGCCTCTGCCTCCCCCCTCCCCCCAACCTCTTTCCCCCTGACCACTGAAGGCCTATTCCTTGTATTCATAT
>PVIW01013116.1:17640-28929 GCA_004026585.1 Noctilio leporinus | reverse complement strand
AAAAAAAAAAAAAAAAAAAAAAGAACAAATTCCAAACTGAATAGAACAGAAGAAATAATAAAGATCAGAAAAGAAATAAATGAAATAAAGTCAAGAAAAACAACACAAAAGGTCAATGAAATAAAAAATTAGTTCTTTGAAAAGATAAACAAGATTGACAAACCCTTAACCTTTTCAAGACTCATCAAGAAAAAAAAAAAAAAGAGAGAGAGAGAGAGAGGACCCAAGTAAATAAAACCAGAACTGAAAAGGGAGTAGTAACAACTGACATTGAAAAAATACAATATTTCTTCATTTGTAAGAAAATATTACAACAATATGCAAACAAATTGGAAAATCTGAAAGAAATGGATAAATTCCTAAAAACATACAATCTTCCAATGCTGATCAGGAAGAATCAGAGAACCTGAATAGACAGATTACATCTAGGGAAATTGAAACAGTAATTTAAAAACATCAAACAAACCAATGGTTTCACATGTAAATTTTAACAAAATTCAAAGAAGAACTAACACCTAATCTCAGACTATTTCAATAATCTCAAAAGGAGAATAGACTGCCACACTCATTTGACAGGGTCAGCATTATCCTAATTCTAAAACCAGATAAAGACACTACAAAGAAAAATCATAGACCAATACCTCTGATGATCATTGATTCTAAAATCCTCAACCAAATATTATCAAATTGGATTCAATAATGCATTAAAAAGATTATACAACATGATGAAGTGGGACATATTCCCAAATGTGACATTAGTACAATATCCACAGCTCAATAAACATGATACACCACAAAAACAAATGAAGAGTAAAAACCACATGATCATATCAGTTGACACACAAAAAGCATGTATCATATAAAAACTCACAACAAAGAGGAAATAGAGGGAACACACCCAAACATAATAAAGACCATATGTGATAAACTTAGAGCCAACATCATGTTGTCCACTTTTCCTGCTCTTACTCAACATAGTATTAGAAGGCCTAGCTAGAGCAACCAGACAAGGAGAAGAAATAAAAGGCATCTAAATTAGAAGGAAAGAAGTAAAACTGTCATTATTTACAAATGGCCTGGTACTATAGAAAGAGAATCCTTAAAGTTCCACAAAAAATTACTGGAACTAATAAATGATTTTAGTAAAGTAGCAACATGCAAAAAGATAAAACTAGACCACCAACTTACACCATACACCAAAATAAACTCAAAATGGATAAAGGATTTAAACATAACCAGTGCCACCATAAAAGTCCTGGAGAAAAATATAGGCAGTAAACTTTTGGATATCCTATGCAAAAATATGTTTACTGATATTTCACCAAGGGCAAAAGAAATAAAAGAACGAATCAACAAATGGGACTATATCAAATTGAAAAGTTTCTGTTCACCTCAAGAAAATATCAGCAAAATTCAAAGGGAACCAACTGTATGGGAAAACATAATTGCCAATGATACCTCAGACAAGGGTCTGATCTCCAAAATATATAAAGAAGTAATGCGACTCAACACCAGGGAGACAGACAGACCAATTAAAAAATGGGCAAAGGACCTGAACACACAACTCACTGAGGAAGATATACAAAGGGCCCAGAGGCATATGAAAGAATGCTCAACATCGCTAGTCATCAGAGAGATGCAAATTAAAACTGCATTAAGATACCACCTCACACCTGTCAGAATGGCAATCATCAGCAAATCAACAACAAGTGTTGGCGAGGATGCGGGGCAAAGGGAACCCTCATACACTGTTGGTGGGAATGCAGGCTGGTGCAGCCACTGTGGAAAACAGGATGGGGTTTCCTTAAAAAAACTAAAAATGGAACTGCCTTTTGATCAAGCAATTCCACTACTTGGACTATACCCAAAGAATCCTGAAACACCAATTCATAAGAACCTATGCACACCTATGTTCATAGCAGCACTATTTACAATAGCCAAGTGCTGGAAACAGCCTAAGTGCCCATCAGTGGATGATTGGATCAAAAAACTTTGGTACATTTACACAATGGAATTCTATATAGCAGAAAGAAAAAAGGAACTTGTACCCTTTGCAACAACATGGATGGAACTGGAGAGTATAGTAAACTTAATTATTGAAATGTGAACATACCTAATCTCTACCTCAACTGTCTCTTCAATAGTTCAGGGGTTAGTTTAGGACCACATAGGAAATCAACCACAAGTTCAAAAACTAGCAAGAATACTATTCTACAAAATTTTTTAAATCCTAGGGCTTTTTATTTTTTACCTCAACTTAGTAGACATAATAATTTCTACTCTGGGGACTGGCTGAGCACAGCAAGTGCCATTATTTCTGAAGGTTTCAACTTATAAAACACATGTAGAGTAAAAAACAGAGGGTATTGAAAGAAGTAGGATCTGTGCACAGCCAAAAAAAAAAAAATCAATCTACTATTTAAGATGGAAAAGTCCAGAAAGAATAAGTTGTAGTTCCAGTAGCTTAAAATAAAGTTGAGTTTTATTATTGGAGGGGGGAAATCCGACTCAAAAAACAAATTCATTTTTTACTATGGGTTTGGCACTGTCTTTAGGAAACCTTTCACAGAAGTGAGTTCTGCAGTACACAATTTCTGTGATATATTTCACAAAAAATAGCATTCCAGAGTAAAATTAGTATCAAAGAAGAAAAAACTGCCTAATTTGCTTCAATATATCTCAAATACTATCACTTAACATGTAATAATTATATAAGCTATTAGCAGTTTAAATTTTTTGTATTAACCTTCAAGATCTAGTATGTGCTTTAAATAAGTATAAAAATATGTATGTGTGTAATGTAAAAAAAGTCACAAAAATAAAATAATTCCATTCACAATTACTTCATAAATAATAAAATACCTAGGAACATTTAACCAAGGATGTAAAAGATCAGTACTCCAAAAATTATGTCACTGAAGGAAGAATTTGAAGAAGGTGCAAATAATTGGAAGCATACAATGTGTTCACAGATAGGAAGAATTAACATAATTAAAATGTTTGTACTACCCAAAGCAATCTATAGATTCACCATAATTCCTTTCAAAATACCAATGGTGGTCCTGGCTGGTGGCACAGTGGATAAGGCACCAGCCTGTGAACCCAAAGTTCATTGGTTTGATTCCCCAGCCAGGGCACATAAACAGGTTGCAAGCCAGGTCTCCAACCAGGTCCATAGCTGGAGGCAGGTGAGAGGCAACCATACATTGAGGTCACTCTCCCTCTCTGCCTCTCTCCCTTCCTCTCTCTCTAAAAATAATAAATAAAATATTTTAAAAATATCTATGACATATTTTAGAGAACTAGGAACATATTCCAAAAATTTATAGAAAATCAGAAAAGACCCCCCAAATAGCCACAGCAATCATGAGCAAGAAGAACAAACTTCAAGAAATTATGCCACCTGATATAAGACTATATACTGTGAAGTCATAGTATTCACACCAGCACAGTTCTGCCATAAAAGCAAACACATAGCTCAGTAGAACATAATAGAGGGCACAGAAATAAACCCAGGCCTTTATGGTCAATATTTAACAAACTAGGCAAAAACATATATTGTAGTTAAAATAGTCTCTTCAACAAATGGTGTTGGGAATATTGGACAAATGTGTGCTAAAAATTAAACTAGACTACCTTCTTATTCCATACACAAGTGTATCCTCAAAATGGATTAAAGGCATAAATGTTAGACTTGAAACCATAAAAGTCCTAGAAGAAAACATAGGGAATAAAATCTGGACATTTCTCATAGCAATGTTTTTTTCTGATATATTTCTCATGGCAACATTTTTCCCAGATAAGAGAAAAAAAGAGAAAAGTAAACAAATGTGATTACATCAAACTAAAAAGTTTTTGCGCAGCAAAGGATACCATCAACAAAATGATAAGACAACCCATTGAATGGATGAACATATTGGGCAATGACACATCTAATAAGGGGTTAATATCCAAAGTTTACAAAGAATTTATAAATACCAACACCAAAAACATAATCTAATTAAAAATAGGCAAAGGGCTTGAATAAATATTTCTCAAAAGAGAATAAATAGATGGCCAATAGACATATGAAAAGATGCTCAGTGTCACTAATCATCAGTGAAATGCAAATTAAAACCATAATAAGGTATCTCCTTACACCTATCAGAATGGCTATCAGCAATAAATCGACAAACAAATGTTGAAGAGGATGTGGAAAAGTGGGAACCCTTCATGCATTATTGGTGGAAATTCAGATTAGTGGAGGGATTGAGAAAACATAAAAATTAGAAAAAACTGTCACGGACATGGACAACTATGAAGCAAATGCGGAGGGGAGCAGGAGGGTATGAAGGACATAAATGGTGATGGAAGAAGACAACTTGGGGTGGTGAATACACAATACAGTGTACAGATAATGTGCTATAGAATTGAGCACCTGAAACTTGTATTGTTTTGTTAACCAGTATCACCCCAATAAATTCAATAAAAAAAAATTGTGAGATGTAAGAATTCTGTTACAAATGACAGTCAATTAATTGTGACTTTCTAGCAAGAAAATAATATCCATCTTTACTCTTTTTTTGGCTTTCTATTTATTTACATATTTATTATTTTTAATACATTTTATTTATTTTGCCATTACAGTTGTCCCAGTTTTTCCCCCCTTGCCCCCCTCCACATGGTACCCCCCATTTCCTCCAGCAATATCCCTCTTAGTTCATGTCCATGAGTCATGCATGTAAGTTCTTTGGCTTCTCCTTTCCTTTATTCTTCTTAACATCGCCCTGTCTAGTCTATAACACCAATGTGTACTTTTTTCCCCCTTTCACATCTAGACAATTCACCATTTAATTACTGCCTTCTGTCAGCATCTCAAAACATATTAATAAAAAGTTTTCTTTTTGTTATTTCAAAATGCCTACATTAATTCATTTGTTTAAAGAATTACTCTTTTTAAGTAATATGAATTGCAATATTACCAAACACATGCAAAAATACATTTATAAACATACATTATTTTTATACATATTTAAAGTACATGCTGGACTTTGAAGAGTTATTACAAAAAACTTTAAATGTGCCAATAGCTTACATAATTATTACATGTTAAATGATTGTATTTTAGATATATTGTAGCAAGATTAAGCAGTTTTTCTTCTTTAATACTGATTTTACTCTGGAATGCTATTTTTGTGAAATATATCACAGAAATGGTGAATTGCAGAACTCACTTTTGTGAAAGTTGTCCTAGAGACAGTGCCAAACCCATAGTAAAAAAAGAATTTGATTTTTGGGTCAGATCCTCCCCCCTCCAATAATATAACTCAACTTTATTTTAAGCCACTGGAACTACAACTTATTCTTTTTGGACTTTTCCATCTTAAATAGTAGATTTATTTATTTATTTATTTATTTATTTATTTAGGCTGTGCACAGGTCTTACTTCTTTCAATACCCTCTGTTTTTCCTTTACATGTGTTTTACAAGTTGAAGCCTTCAGAAATAATGGCACTTGCAGTGCTCAGCCAGTCCCCAGAGTAAAAATTATTATGTCTACTAAGTTGAGGTAAAAAAAAAAAAAAGCCCTAGGATTTAAATAATTTTGTATAACGATCTTCTAGCTATTTTTTGAACTTGTGGTTGACTTCCTGTGTGGTTCTAAACAAACCCCTGAACTATTTAAGAGTCTGTTGAGGTAGAGGTTAGGTATGTTCACATTTCAATAATAGAGTTTACTATAGCATTAATTCCTTTTCCCAAGCATCCCCAGATTGGGGGCCTTCATAACAGGAAATGTGTATTTCCACAATCTATTTTAAAGGAATCTCATCTAATTTACATGGTAATATGAGAATATATATTATCTATGTACACAAATCATGTAGTTTAGTAGTTTGCAACCTCCATTCAAATTGGTCTTCATTCTCAGCATATTTTCTAACCTAAAGATTGACTGATTTCATAACACACCCATGACCATTTGGTTGCTATTTAAAACATAAATTCTAACAAAATCTATATATTACATACCCACAAATTTGCACATATTTTGTAACAGTGAATAAGAAAGATAGCATGTCTTCTATGTAATATACATCCACATTTTCTTACATTTTTCTTCTTCCTTAACTGCATTTGATTTTTCTGAGTTATCAGAACATGATTTTCCCATGTTGTGAAATAATTCTAATCTAAGAAAACTTACCCTGCAGTAATGCAGATATAATATACAAAATTATACCTTATTTAGTAAAATCTATTTATAACAAGATCATTCTAAAGCATTCATAAGTTAAAGTTGGTTCTTATCCAACTTTGGTTGGTACATTTAATACATTTACCTTTAAGATTATTATTGATAGGTACTTATTCATTATCTATTTTTTCCTTTGTACCTGTGTCCCGTTCTGTCTGTTTCTTCATCTTCTTAAAGCAGACCCTTTAGCATCTCTTGCAATGCTGGTTTGGTGGAGATGTATTCTTTTAGACATCTTTTGTCTGGGAAACTCCTTATTTCACCTTCCATTTTGAATGAGAGCCTTGCTGGGTAGAGTATTCTTGGTTTCAGGCCTTTGTTTTTCATTGCTTGAAATATTTTTTGCCATTCCCTTCTAGCTTGTTGTGTTACTACTGTTGAGAAATCAGCTGATAACCTTATAGGAGCCCCTTTGTATGCTATTAGCTGTTTCTCTCTTGCTGCTTTTAGGATTCTCTCCTAGTCTTTGAAATTTGCCATTTTCATTATGATATGTCTTGGAGTGGGCCTGTTTGGGTTCATCTTCCTTGGGACCCTCTGTGCTTCCTGAACTTGCATGCCTTTTTTCTCCTCAAGTTAGGGAAGTTTTCTGTCATTACTGTTTCAAACAGGTTTTCCATCCCTTGCTCCTCCTCTTCTCCTTCTGGTATCCCTATGATATGGATGTTATTACATTTCATGTTGTCCTGCAGCTCTCTTAAAACTTCTTCATTCATTTTTAGTCTTTTTTAATTTTGTTGCATTGCCTAGGAATTTTTTTCTATATTGACCTCCAGCTTGATAATCCGATCCTCTGCTTTCTCTCACCTGCTTTTGATTGCATTCTCCATTTCCTCCTCGTTCTTATTGATGGTTTCTATGTCCTTTTTTTTTTTTTTAATAGTTATTTTTTTTAAGATTTTATTTAATTATTTTTAGAAAGAGGGGAAGGGAGAGAGGCAGAGAGGGAGAGAGACATCAATGTATGATTGCATTCCACCTGCCTCCAGCCACAGACCTGACTGGAGATCTGGTTTACAACCTGGTTATGTGCCCTGGCTGGGGAATCGAACCTGTGACCTTTGGGTTTGCAGGTCGGCGCCTTATCCACTGTGCTACCAGCCAGGGCTCTATGTCCTTTTTAATGCTTGTATAGTTCTAAGTAAGTTCCTTATAGCTTACCTGGAGTTGTTTATAGTTTTCTTTGAGCTTGATGAGCTCATTAAGCTTCTCTATCATCATCATTTTGAATTCCCTGTCTGATAGGGTGCTTGCCTCTATTTCATTTTGCACTCTTCCTGGGGATTCCTCCTTTCCATTTGCTGAGGGTTTATTTCTTTGTCCCCCCATTTTAGGTGGCTCTTGTTTGTTTCTGCTTCTTAGATTGGTCTGCTTTGACTTACTGTCTTAGTGGTGTGACCTTCTGTGGTGTAGAGGTGCACTTTGTTTACTTCCTGGATCCGTGCATGAAATTATTATCTACTCCTCCGTCTGTGCGCCCAGGAAGCTTTACTCTTTTCTTAATTCTCACACCCTTGTAATTTAGTGTCAAAAATGCTCATTTGAAATAAAGAAATTTTATTTTTAATATTATTTTTAGTTGTATTATCAAAATGTGAGCATATCCCACTTTCTCAATTTAAAATGTTCTTTACAATATTTTCAACAAAATGCTATCTACAGATATATGTATTTTCTGTTAAAATAGAAAATCCCATAAGGATGTCTCTCCAAAACCTGTGCCAAGTTGTTTGCTTTGTTGTATGGTTTGCTTTTTTGAAAGGAGTGTTAGTTTTTCTGAGCAGTCTTATTATTAGCATACAATCCATTCAATAAATAGCTACTAAAAAGTATTTTACTGAATATGTAAAATGAGAAAGAAGAGGGAAAAATCACAAATAAAAAAAATAGTCCTCTAAGTTTTCCTACATATATCCTATAATTTTTCAGTTGGCTTAACCATGTAACATATTTAAATAACCAACTAACATATTTATTTAACATTCAGCAGATGGACATGATAGGCGCATCATGGTTTTCAGATGTACTCTTATAACTGCGAGGTTCTCTTTGCGCCAGGATCACAACAGGTTCTTAAGGTAAAGCTGCCCCACCTGCTGTTTCTTCAATGTTGGCCCAACTTTCAACCTAAACAAGTCCACCAAGATTAATTTAAATTCCTGACATTACAATGGAAATCAAATCATTCTCTTCAATCTTTTTTTTATCCACACCATAAAAGAGACTATTTTACATGTTAATAGTAATCTGATGTGGTTGTATAAATCTGATATAAATATGATACTCTGTTTGGAAATGATGCAAATTTAGTTTAAAATGGAGATTACATTTCAACTTGTAAAAGAGCAGGGTGGAATATTAGCATTCATGGCTGTTGTATAATTTCCCTTTACACTACACACGTGTTACTCCACAACTTTTCTGAGCCTCTTTGTCCAAAGAGTTCCCATTCTTCCTATAAGAAACAGAACTGCTCTATTTAACTCTAAGTTAAACAGGTGGTAACAGACCCTTGAAAAAATTAACAACAACATTATAAATACATTTTTGAAGAAACATGGAAAGTTACAATGTAATAAACTGAACAGAATGTCATAAGAATGTCAAACTGGGCACAGTAAAAATAAATGTTATTCCCAAAGAAAATAAAAAGTCTGCATATTTATGTAACATTCAGCAGATGGATGTGATATTAATATAGGGTTTTCAGTTGTACTTTTATAGCTACTAGATTTTCTTGCCCAACTTGGCAACCCAAGGCACCATTTGAGTTTTGGATTTGGACAATGCTGCAACAGATGTCCAGACCAATAAAATAAATTCCTTAAGGGCTGTGCTTAATTTGTGTAATTGATCAATTCTGGTTGCATAGGCCTCAGATCACCAGCATGTAACTGCCTTCCACAAAAGCTCTACAGTTGGGATTTCATTCCATATGTTACCAGGATTTATGGACTTCTCTTTTTGACAGAGAGAGCAGGGCTGGTGGTGACACCTGTTGGCAACCTGTGGTGAAAAAGAACAGCTGACAGTGTGGGTGGTTCTGGGGCAGCTCCTCAGCCTCAGCACTACTAACATTTTGGGCCAATTCTGTGCTGCAGAGCTCTGTTCTGTGCACTTTATGGTGTTTACCATCATCCATGGCGTCCACCCACTAGATGTCAGGAGCGCCCTTCTCCAACATTCAGTTATCACAACAAAATTATCTCCAAACAGTGCCAAATATCCCCAGGGAGAAAAAGTCAGCCAGGAGAGAATTATCCCAGTAGGGTCAATGCCTCTGGAAGAGCCACACTTTGGAATGGCTTAACATTTCTCCAGTATTTAAAAAACAATTTCTACCTGTATTGAGATATAATTGACATATGCATAAGATTATACTATACCATCTTATGTTGTTTTATAGAACAAACACAGGACACTTTCTCCCCACCCCCACCTGGAAGTCTCTCAACTCTGCTAACAGATTTGCAGACTACTCAGAGAAACCCTGTCCTGAGAGAGGGCATCTGTTCTGCCAGCACTTTGTCCACACTCAGCTGACTGGGACTTAGATATGGATTTTGAAACCCAATTTTAAATGTTCATCACTCACCTATTAAACTCGCCAATGTGGCTGTGTTAATTACCTCCCTGTATCCTTGATTTAGCATCATACAGCCTGCAGCCTGTGATAGAAATTAAAAAGACCAGTGACCTCTTGTGATTGTACTAATAACTACATGATAATAAATTAGCTCTCAATTTTCAGAAGACTTAACATGATTTAAAAACTGAAGCAAGTACATGATACACAAACTTGATAAAAGAGCTCCTAGTAGCAACTTTGTGTTGTTTTTTAAAATTAGTTTCCAATCTATGTAAGCTGGAATTCAAGCAAACTACAATATTATTTACCTAGCTAACTACATTGCTGAAAATAATAATAATAATATTATGTCAGTCTGTGATATAAATTACATAATTTATCAATAAAAGCCTTCTTGTATGACTTTTTCAGGGTCAAAAAAGACTTTGACATCCATATATTATATATGCATTACATATATGTGTACCATACACAGATTTCTCCAGTCAGACATACTGACTTATAGGGTTCATACTAATATCAGAATAAAAACATGGAAAGTAAAATGACTCATATAATAGCAAAGACGCGCCCTGACTTCTCGGCATGTTTTGCACCTCTGGACTCTTTCTCCCCTCAGCTGATGGAGCATAAATAAGAATGTGGCCCACTCTGATGTACAATAAATCCAGCTAATTAGAAGAACCATCTAGCTCATTATGCTGGGCAGTAGGAAGTAAGAAGCCTGATACTGGCTAAGTCCTAGCCAGTATCATTTGTCAAAGCTGAACTAGCATCACTTTTTTCCATTTGTTTTTAGACCTAGTAGGATTGCAATTTCTTTGCTTTAAGATCAGCTTTGACTTTGAGAAGAAATTATTCCTTGAACACTGCACCATCTTCTGGCCAAATGCTTAACTACAAGTTCTTAATTAAAGTGTAAATTCCCAGTTTCCTGAGAATGACTGACTGCTGGCTTGGTACTTGGTATATAGCTTATTCCTGTTTAACCGGTATAATAGATCGATAATATACACAATATATTTTCCTTCTGATTAACTAAAAAGGCAGTGAAAGCCTGTTTTAAGACAGCTTTGTGTTTCACAGCATTAATAACTTTTTATCGCACCAATATTCATGGAAAGTAGTGTACAAATTTGACACTTAGCATACACTAATTGGAGCCCAAAGAGGTATAGAATATGATTCTGGCCCTCTGAATGTCATATAATTATGATCTGTAAGATGGGTGAATTCTGAATAGCTCAGATAAGAAGTGAAGTAGTACATTTACACAATGGAATTCTATATAGCAGAAAGAAAGAAGGAACTTGTACCCTTTGCAACAACATGGATGGAACTGGAGAGTATTATGCTTAGTGAAATAAGCCAGTCAGTGAAGGACAAATATCATATGATCTCACCCATTACAGGACAATAATGAGCAAAACTAACAACAAGCAAAACAGAACCAAGTATATGA
>PVIW01013116.1:0-17540 GCA_004026585.1 Noctilio leporinus | reverse complement strand
TGGAGGGGGGAGGGGGAGGTAGAGGCAAAGAAGGGGAGCAGCTTAGATAAGAACCTAGTATAAAGGAACCATGGACATGGACAACAGGTGGGATTGACTTTGGGGGGAATGGGTGGACGGGGAGGGGGACAGAGGGGAGCAAAAAGGGGATGGATGTAATACAACAACAATAAAATTTAAAAATAAATAAATAAATAAATAAAAGAAGTGAAGTAGGAATTAGAGGAACAATTGGACAACTGGCCTTATTGGAAAAGATGTATTATAGATGGGAGGTGGAATCGTGATGAAGGATAATGATGTTGATGCTTAAAATCAGCCAGGCACTATGGTAAGCCCTTCACAAATATTACCTTATTTTATCCTCCAAACAACCTTATCTTGCTGATGGGTATTCCAACAATGGAGCAGACAGGTTAAGACTGAAGCTCAGGTTAGCCCACCTCCACAGCTTGTGCTCTGGACCCATGATGAGAATTAGATCCCACAAAAAATGACAGAGAGGTTTATGGAGGAGTGAGATGAAGTTTAGCAAAGGGATGAAGGCAAGGTTGTGCAGTGGCAGCTGTAGAAGTAGGAGGAACTTAGAATGCAAATCTGTTTGGGATAAGAGAGAGCTCGCCTTGCTTGTCTGAAGTTGTGTCTGCAGAGGAGGCATATAAACTCTGCCTAGATAAAGTAGGTGCAGTTGATGGGATTATGGAAAGAGCTAACACATCTCAAGACACCCACAGCTGCTGCCAGTAAGAATAATGCATGTTCTCAAAATAATAGCTTAGAGGTTCAGAGGGCAATTTGTAGTAAATGATGAACATATTCAGAAAATTAACAAGAATATGAGGGTTCCAAAGAAATACTGATAAATAATAAACAGTAGCTTAACTCACTCATCTAATTCATTTAACAGAATGACTGAATTAAAGGGCTAAGATCTTGGAAGGGTGTAGGATTAAATGAAGCTTTTGCAAGTTAGGAGAGGCATGTGCATATGCACAGCAGAAGGAAGTCCAGAAAGAACAGTAGGAGATGCTAAATAGTTTTGACTGAGGGAGTACAGGTGGGAAGAGTGAGTGTGGCAATGAGCAGAGGTTGAGGGATCTCCAGGCTCCAGAAATGTTCCCTTCAAAGACATGTAAATGATGCAGGCACAGCCTGAAACAGATTGCAAACTTGGATCTGAGGCAGGTAAATGTGGGAGGAGGGCAAGCTAGGTGAAGTTCACAGGGAGTGGCTGCGACCAAGGCAGCCTGGACATGTCTAAAGGGGACATCTGAGCTGTGGCTCACTGCTACCAAGCAAAAATGAGACCACAGAATTGGTAGATGCTCTAGTTTTTCAAGCTAAAAAGATGGGTTTATATGTGCAGTCTCTCGATGCATATGTTGTTAGAAATTTTAAAGAATGTTATAACATGATGAGGGCCAAACAAAACACATCTGTAGTTCAGATGGAGCCTGCAGAATGCCAGCCTAGGGCCTCTGGATTGGAAGAAAGATGTGAATGTGGTTCCCTGGCTGGAGTCAGGGCTCTGAGCTCCTGAGCTCACAGTGAGGTAGTCCCAACCGGAGGTCTTGCCAGCACCTCAATTGCAAACTGCCCAAACTGAAGTTCATTTTCCTTCCCTTAAACCCTTCTTGCTGCCAAGCTTATTTCTCATGAATGCCAGTGCTACTCATCTTAAAGCACAGCCTCTGCAGTGTCTCACCATATGTCCTTTTTTTTTTTTTTCTTTTTCTTTTTTCTGTCTCCATTGTCACCATCCCTCATTTAAGCTCTCATGATTTTCAATCTAGACTATGGGGATAATATCCCACTGCCACTGCTAATTGTTCCTCTAATGCTATACATGTTATTGAACTCATCTTTCTAAAATATGGTTGTTTTTAGCCACCCACTACAGCCTCAGCCCAGAAACTTACAATAATGTTCCCCACTGGTTATTAAAATAACTGCAAACAACTTCAGTTGACCTGACTCTGCAACTCTTCACAATAAGATGTTTCTAACCTAACACTTCTTACCAAGTGAAATGCCCTCTTATCCCTGTACATATCCTAAGCTTTGCCAGCATGAGCTGCCCAATTTCCCAAACTTATCCCAAGTTTTCATGTACTTAGAGCAGAGATTTTGTCCTCAGTACTATTGACATTTGGGCCCATATAATTCTTCTAGGAGTGGAACAGGTGCTGTTCTATGTGCACTGTAGAGTGTTCTGTAGCATCCTTGGCCTCTACCCACTATGTAGATGCCAGGAAGGCCTCTGCCTGAGTTGTGACTACCAAATAGTGATGGAAACAATTGGGCCCTTGTGAAATGTTTCCTAGGATTACCTTCCAGTTAATTGAATTGAATACTCTACATATTCAGCAATAGTTAGCAGAAAAGTTCCCTTAGCAATGACCTGAGGGGCAAAGCAAGTGAACCACTGATGAGCAGTCACCGCATATAAATTACACTGCTGATAACCAGAGTCACAACCTCTCTACAGACTTTTTCATATCTTGTTACAACACTTCCTCCAGCAGGTTGTGCCTGCTGGGCTCCCACACTAAGGCAAATTCCTTGTTCTAAGCTCTCCTGGCATAGACTTTATAATACTTGCTTATTTAGTGTTGGTTTGTCCTCTAGGCTGTACAATTTATGAGGGCACCAACCTGTGCGTAATCTCTGCTGTATTTTCACCTCCTGACACGATGCCTAGCATAGAGAGGACACTTAATATTCTATCAATGAGTGATAAAACTTGCAGTAACAGAACAATTTATTTTGTGTCTAATTCTCAGCAAATCCCAGTTCTCATATTCCTTTCAGGCACTACTCAAGATCATCCATCTCCTTGAAAACATCTCTGACTAAAGCCAACTGACATGGTGTTCCTCTCCCTATAAACCTATGCAGCATTTCACAGGGTTTTCCATATAGCAAATCACTGTTACCAATGAAATTCAAGATCTTGAAGAAAGGCTGTATCTTCTACTTTTTAATTATAACCTTTACAATGAATATACCGTAGACAATTTTAAATATTTGTAGTAGGAATAAATAAATAGTTGTCTTTCGCTAAAATAGCTGAAAGCCCTCCATAACCAACTTGAAACTTGGAAACCAAATTTTGAATTTGTGATCTCTAAATTGCTTATTCAATGTTCTCTTCCTGTATTTTAAAACTAAATATTTATTTTTATTTTTAAAACTATTTTATTTATTATCTTTTAGAGGGTTGGGAAGGGAAAGAGGCAGAGAGGGAGAAAGACATCAATGTATGGTTGCTTTTCACCTGCCTCCAGCTATGGACCTGGCTGGAGACCTGGCTTGCAACCTGGTCATGTGCCCTGGCTGGGCATCAAACCAGTGACCTTTGGGTTCCCAGTCTGGCACCTTATCCACTGTACTACCAGCCAGGGCCCTAAAATTAAATTTTTATTGACTTAAGTTTAATTATTGTTTATTTGTATAATAAATAGGTCACTTTACAAATAATACATACAAAAGCCTTCTAGCCAGCAGACATTTATATTATTCCACAAGTTTGTGTTCTGGTGAAATGAATTCTTTGTTAGAAAAAATAGAGACCAAAAAACTTAAATATCTTAATTAATCTCCCTGGTTTCCTCAATCCATAAATTGATACAGGGTGGTGAGAACTATAGGTTTGCGGTGGGAGACAAGATTCAAACTACATTCAAATCTGTATTCTACGTCAAGATAGCTGTGCTCTTTGTCTCTCTTTTTGACTTCTTTAATCATTAAATGAGAATTAAAATAAAACATACCAATTATGACATGTGTATGAGGATGTATGCAGTGGCTGGCAAGTAGCAAGTGCTTAAAGACCTCTATTATTCCAGAGAAACAAATAAGACAATGTGATTAGAAAAGAACTTTGGGACAAGAACCCATTTTGTGAATGTAGTAATTGGAAAGTAACATAAAAACAATATCAGTTACCAAATATCCATTTGACAAAATTCTTATTTTTCAGTCTTGTGGCCACAGAGTCAGCCCTGGATTTTTATGGACTGAAACTAGAACTGGGCCCAGGACATGCATTATACTTCAAAGTGTCTAAACCTATTATTTTCCCCATAGCTCTTTGAATTTTTAGCATACTTTTTGTTAAATTTAGTGATTCTGTCTGAAATATCAAGTCTATTCTGAGTTAGTTGAAACTTTTATTGCACCCAAACTGAGAAAAACTGAAACCACAGGTTCAAAGTGAAGTTAGGTAAAAATGCAGCTTCATCCTGCAGAGGTCAGTGCCCCTCTGCTCCACACAGTGGGACCCCTTGCATTCCACATGTGTGGCTGAGGGAGGTGGGCTGCTGGTCCTGCTCTCTTGCAACCCCTGTGCAGTGCAGCCTCTATGGCCTCCACTCAAGAATGTGTGTCTGTCTCTGCATCATAGGTTCTCTTGAGGCTGAGTAAAGTTCAACTAAATTCAGAATTTAGATGGCATTCTTTTCAAAAGAAAAAATAATAGGAGATATTTTAATTCAGATCTAAAATGTTTTTTAAAGATTTATTATTTTTCAGAGAGAGGGGAAGGGAAAGAGGCAGAGAAGGTGAGAAACATCAGTATATGGTTGCCTTTCCACCAGCCTCCAGCTATGGGTCTGGCTGGAGACATGGCTTGCAACCTGGTTATATTGCCCTGGCTGAAAATCAAACCAGCAACCTTTGGGTTTGCAGGCTGGTGCCTTATCCAATGTGCCACCAGCCAAGGCACTAAAATTTTTTTAAATATATATTTCACTTATTCAGCAAATACTTATCTTCAAATGAAATGTCAAATAAATGTCTAAAATTACCCTCCCACTTTGACTCTGAAAACCTGAATCTTGTTTGACCGTGAATATGATTTTATTCTCAAAATTCCATCAACAAAGTAGAGATAATGACTGTATGTGCCCACTGCATGAGGAAATTATAAAACTGGGTTAATTGAAATCTGATTGAAAAGTGCTAATAACACCAGCATTCTGTATCACCTCCTGACCTATATATGAATGTTAATTTAAAGACAAAATTTCCAGTTTATAGCATGACCATAGAGTGAAATTTTACATACACGCACACATACACACATGCTCATCCATATACATATGTATATGCATATGTATAGTTTGGCATTTATACGAATGTGTGATTTCAGCAGCAAATCAGCCAAAGAAAAAATTAGCTACGTATTTTTTTTCCAAGGGAAATAATTTTCTGTTCATGTTCTGTTATATTCAAAAAACTCTAATGCTGTTATTTGAAGACTAAATATCCTTCAACAAGGTGAAGATAATTCTCCATTGAATTATGTGTGCAGATGCCAAATTTTCAGTGTTGTGTTAAAGTTCTACAAGAATAATGCACAAATGTTAAAATGTATATGGAAACATTCTTTCAAAATCAATTAAATATATTCTACTCTTCTAGGATCAGATCACCTTTAAAAGAAGATAAATATTCCAAAAACAAAGGAGAAAAAATAGATAGAAAAGAAGGTAACATTTAAAGAACTCATTATCATCACCACCCCTGCAATAAAAAATAAATAAAAATCATCCATAAAATTTATTCTGCATTCTTGCTTAATTAAAATTGGACAGGGTCTTTTTGTGACAAAATAATGGAAAGGAAGAGCTCTGGTGTAATTTAGTAAGAATATTAAAAAACTATTTCTTTTTCTCTTTGCAAAGGTGTCTACATAAATTTTTGCCTGCATTTTTGGGGGACAAAAACAGATTAGATTATTCTTGCAGATAAATGTTTTCTGTGGGTGCTGCTATTTTCATAGATGATTAGTTGAATAAATGCCATAGTATTTTTAAACTAGTTTATTTATATAGTTAAGTCTTTTATTCACTGTAGCTCCAGTTAAATTTGGCATCAAAATATGGCTTCCTGTCAGAGGAAAAGTATATGCAACTGATAAGGACTGAACATGGACTAAGACGGTAGGAAGAGTATATGTATCAAGGATATTAATCTCTGGCTCAAATGAGAATCTTTTGTTAATTTTATAGTGCTCCAACACTAACACCTAATAAAACTATTAGATGTAAAATATAAACTTTTTTATAGGTACACTCTGAATTGTAATATTGTTTAAGTTAATTAGTTAAATAATTTCCTACCTAGAAAATATATTTCTGTTAACATTTTTAATGAAGAAAGAAAGACCATGTTATCAATATAAAACAGCAAATGGGTCTTAAAAAGAGAAAAAGAGGGAAAAGTTCTCATAAAACAGACATATTCAAAAATTTATTATACTAATTTTAAAGATACCAAAATTGTTGATGAGCAGACACAGCTTTTAAGAAATTACTAAATCTGACCAATCTAAGAAACAGAAACAAACAAGAGTCACCTAAAATGGGGAGACAAAGGAACAAGTCCCCATTGAAAGGAAAGGTGGAATACCCAGAAAGAGTGCTAAATGAAATAGAAGCAACAAACTATTAGACATGGAATTCAAAATAACGATGATAGAGAAGCTCAATGAGCTCAGTCAGTTCAAACAAAACTACAAACAACCCCAGGGGAACTATGAAGATTTCTGGGAAAACTACAAAGAACTGCAGGGAAACTATAAGGAACTTACTGAGAACTATACCAGCATTAAAAAGGACATAGAAACTATCAATAAGAGCCAAGAAGAAATGAAGAATACAATTTCTGAATTGAAGAACGCAGCAGAAGAAATAAAAAGCAGACTAGATAAAGGAGAGGATCAGATCAGTGAGCTGGAGGTCAACATGGCAAAATATTTCCAGACAGTGCAACAAAATGGAAAAAGACTGAAAAAGAATGAAGACGTTTTAAGAGAGCTGCAGGACAACATGAAACATAATAATATCCGCATCATAGGGATACCAGATGAAGAAGAATAGGAGCAGGGATAGAAAACCTGTTTGAAAAAGTAGTGACAGAAAACTTCTCTAACATGATGAGTAAAAACATTACTCAAATTCAGGAAGCACAGAGGGTCCCAAGGAAGATGAACCCAAAACAGGTCCACTTCAAGACATATCATAATTAAAGATGCAAATTTCAAAGACAAGGAGAGAATCCTAAAAGCAGCAAGAGAGGAACAGTTAATAACGCACAAGGGGCCTCCAATAAGGTTATCAATTGATTACTCAACAGAAACACTACAAGCCAGAATAAAATGGCAAAAAATACTCCAAATAATGAAAAACAAAGGCCTGCAACCAAGAATACTCTACCCAGGAAGGCTCTCATTCAAAATGGAAGGTGAAATAAGGAGTTTCCCAGACAAAAGAAAACTAAAAGAATATATCGCCACCAAAACAGCATTACAAGAGATGCTAAAGGATCTGCTTTAAGAAGATGATGAAACAGAAAGAGACAGACAGCAACACAGGTACAAAGGGGAGAAAAAAAAGACAATGAATATGTACCTATCAGTAATAACCTTAAATGAAAATGAATGAAATGAACCAATCAAAGAACATAGAGTAGCTGAATGGGTAAGAGCCAACTTTAACTTATGAATGCTTTAAAATAATCTTGTTTTAAGTAGGTCTTACTAAGTAATGTATAGTTTTGTATTTTTGTTGTACTGCATTACTGCAGATGATTTTTTTAAATATATTTTATTTATTTATTTTGCTATTACAGTTGTTCCAATTTTTTTCCCTTTGCCACTCTCTGCCCAGTACCCCATTCCCTCCAGCAATGCCCCCATTAGTTCATGTCCATGAGTCATGCATATAAGTTCTTTGGCTTCTCTATTTCCTTTGCTCTTCTTAACAGCCCCCTGTCTATTCTGTTACCACCAATGTGTACTTTTTATTTTCCTTTCACATCCAGAAAATTCACCATTTAATTATTGCCTTCTATCAGCTTTTCAAATCATATTAATATGAAGATTTCTCATTATTCCAAAATGCCTATGTTAATTCATTTGTTTAAAGAATTATTTTTAAGTAATATAAATTGCAATATTACCAAACACATGCAAAGAAACATTTACACACATACTTATTTTTACACATATTTAAAGTACATACTGAATTTTGAAGAGTTAATACAGAAAATATAAAATATGCCAATAGCTTACATAATTATTATGTTTAATGATAGTATTTTAGATATATTGTAGCAAGATTAAGCAGTTTTTTTCTTCTTTAATACATATTTTACTCTAGAATGCTATATTTGTGAAATATATCACAGAAATGATGTACTGCAGAACACACTTTTATGAAAGTTGTCCTAGAGACAGTGCCAAACCCATAGTAAAAAATGAATTTGGTTTTTGAGTCAGATCCTCCCCACTCCAATAATACAACTCAACTTTATTTTAAGCTAATGGCACTACAGCTTATTCTTTTTGGAATTTTCCATCTTAAATAGTAGATTTATTTAATCATTTATTTATTTAGGCTGTGCACAGATCTTACTTCTTTCAATACATTCTGTTTTTCCTCTACCTGTGTTTTACAAGTTGAAGCCTTCAGAAATAATGGCACTTGTAGTGCTCAGCCAGTCCCCAGAGTAGAAATTATTATGTCTACTAAGTTAAGGTAAAAAATAAAAAGCCCTAGGATTTAAATAATTTTGTAGAATAGTATTCTAGCTATTTTTTGAACTTGTGGTTGATTTCCTATGTGGTCCTAAACTAACCCCTGAACTATTTAAAATCCTGTTGAGGTAGAGATTAGGTATGTTCACACTCCAATAATAAAGTTTACTATAGCATTCACTCCTTTTCCCAAGCATCCCCAGTTCGGGGGCCTTCATAACTGGAAATGTATATTTCCACAATTTACATGATAATATGAGAATATATATTGCCTATGGGCATGAGTCATATAGTTTAGTAGTTTGCAACTTCCATCCAAATTGGTCTTCATTCTCAGCATCTTTTCTAACCTAAAGATTGACTGATTTTACAACACACCCATGACCACTTGGTTGCTATTTAAAACATAACTTGCTAACAAAATCTATCTATTACACACCCACAAATAAACACATATTTTGTAACAGTGAATAAGAAAGATAGTATGTTTTCTATGTAATATACATTCACATTTTCTTACTTTTTTCTTCTTCCTTAAGAAGATTTTTCTTAAGGAAAAATCTGAGTTATTAGAGGTAACCTGATTTTCCCATATTTTGAAATGATTCCAATCTAAGAAAACTTAATCTGCAGTAATGCAGATACAAGTAATATACAAAATTGTACCTTATTTAGTAAAATCTATTTATAACAAGATCACATGAAAGCATTCATAAGTTTAAGTTGTTTCTTATCCATTCAGCTGCCCTACATCTGTTGATTGGTGCATTTAATCCATTTACCTTTGTACCTGTGTTCCTGTCTGTCTCTCTGTTGCTTCATCTTCTTAAAGCAGACCCTTTAGCATCTCTTGCAATGCTGGTTTGCTGGAGATGTGTTCTTTTGTCTGAGAAGCTCCTTATTTCACCTTCTATTTTGAATGACAGCCTTGCTGGGTAGAGTGTTCTTGGTTGCAGACATTTGTTTTCCATTGCTTGAAATAGTTTGTTGCCATTCCCTTCTGGCTTGTTGTGTTTCTGTGGAGAAATCAGCTGATAACCTTATGGGAGTCCCCTTGTATGTTGTTAGCTGTTTCTCTCTTGCTGCTTTTAGGATTCTCTCCTTGTCTTTGGAATTTGCCATTTTCATTATGATGTGTGTTAGAGTGGACCTGTTTGAGTTCATCTTCCTTGGGACCCTCTGTGCTTCCTGAGTTTGCATGACATTTTCTCTCCTCAAGTTAGGGAAGTTTTCTGTCATTACTTTTTCAAAGAGGTTTTCTATCTCTTGCTCCTCCTCTTCTTCTGGTATCCCTATGATACAGATGTTATTATGTTTCATGTTGTCCTGCAGCTCTCTCTTCATTCCTTTTCAGTCTTTTTTCATTTTGTTGCACTGCTTGGGAGTTGTTTTCCACATTGACCTCCAGCTCACTGACCCGATCCTCTACTATCTCTAGCCTGCTTTTGATTCTTTCAACTGTGTTCTTCAATTCAGAAATGGTATTCTTCATTTCCTCCTGGATCTTATTGATGGTTTCTATGTGTTTTTTTAATGCTTGTGTAGTTCTCAGTAAGTTCCTTGTAGCTTCCCTGTAGTTCTTTGTAATTCCCCTGGAGTTGCTTGTAGTTTTGTTTGAACTCACTGAACCCATTGAGCTTCTCTGTCATCATTATTTTGAATTCCATGTCTGATACGGTGCTTGTCTCTATTTCATTTTGTACTCTTCCTAGGGATTCCTCCTTTTCATTTGTTGAGGGTTTATTTCTTTGTGTCACCATTTTAGGTGGCTCTTGTTTATTTCTGCTTCTTGGATTGGTCTGCTTTGACTTACTGGTGTGACTTTTTGTGGTGTAGAAGTGCACTTTTTCTTTACTTCCTGGATCTGTGCTTGGTGATAACAACTCGTGTCCCAGTCTGGGCCTAGTCAGCCAGTTGGAGACTATCAGAGATCCACTGTCTTTGTCTCCTTTAGTTGTTAATCCAATCTGTCTGTGATCAGTGGTCAGTTTTAGGCCCACCTGGGAGGGGCAGATAAATTCAGTTGTTAATTCAATCAACTTGTGATCTGAGGTCAAGTTTAGGCACTGCTAGGTGGGGTGAATTAATTCTTATGGGTGGGGCTGTGGCTTCCCTTCAGGCTCCTGCCCTTTGGAGAAGAATGATCTGCTGACTGTACGGGAGATGGGTCAGCACTGGACTCACGGGTTGCTCCCTCAACTCAACCCCTAAAACCACTGACCCAAAGTTTCCCCAAGCTTCTTTAGTCCACTTTGCCCTTTCTCTGCTGGAGCCCAGGGTAGGTGGGTGCCATTGTATTTTTGTGGGTGGTCCCTTTAAGAACTTGGTCTCTCTGTCAAGCCTGTTAAACCTGGTGGCTTTTTACTTTCCACAGGGGGTGCCGTTTAACTCTCAGCTGTGTTGCTGTAGTCTGGGAAGCCCAGTTGGGGGCTTGGATTCCACCCTTCTCAGATAGAACCCCCAGCTGCTGAGATGTTTCTCCATCTCTTCAACTGTCACCTCATGGGAGCCCTGCCAGCCCTCTCATGGTTCCACACTTCCTATCAGTCAGGTTGTGATGAATCAGCTCTTCTGTCTGTCTGTGGTAATAAGACTTCTCTCTAGTTGGTGTTCTGTTGGCTAATATGGATGATTTTTCCCAAATTAATTTGTAATTCCAGTTTGGTCCATTTACTCCTCCGCCATCTTGGTTCTCTGTCTTCTTAGATTGAAATTATTTTCTAACTTGGAAAGATCAAGTTACTTGCAGTAACTTAGAAAAATTGAATGCAGTTAAGGGGAAAAAAGAAAGAAATGTGTATGTATATTACATAGAATACATTCTTTCTTTCTTATTCATTGTTACAAAACATGTGCTTGTTTGAGGGTGTGTATATAGACGTTATTAGCAATTTATGTTTTAAATATCAAACAACTGGTATCTTTAGGTTAGAAAAGATGCTGAGAGTGAAGACTAATTTGGGATGGAAGTAAACAACTACTGAACTATATGTTCATGTATATAGGCAATATATATTCTTTTGTTAACAATTAAATTAGATAAGACTTTTTCTAAACAGATAGAAAAATAAATATTTTGAGCAATGAAAGCCCCTAAATGGGGGATGCTTGAGAAAATGTACAGTATTAATGCTATAATAAACTTCATTATTCAAATGTGAACATATCTAATCTCTACTTCAACAGACTCAAATAGTTTAGTAGTTAGCTTAGGACCACATAGGAAGTCAACCACAAGTTCCCAAAAATAGCTAGAATACTATTCAACAAAATTATTTAAATCCTAGGGTTTTTTGTTTTTTGTTTTTTGTTTTTTGTTTTTTTTTTACCTCAAATTAGTATATATCATAATTTCTACTCTTAGGGGATCAGCTGAGCACTGCAGGTGCCATTATTTCTGAAGGCTTCAACTGGTGAAACATGTGTAGAAACAGAGGATATTGAGGAAAATAGGACCTCTGCATGGGGGAAAAAGTCAATCTCCTATATAAGATGGAAACTCCGAAAAGAGTAAGTTGTAGTTCCAGTAGCTTAAAATAAAGTTGAGTTTTATCATTGGAGGGGATAGGATCTGACTCAAAAGCCAAATTCATTGTTTACTGTGTTTTGACACTGTATCTAGGACAGTTTTCACAAAAGTGAGTTTTGCAATACACAATTTCTGTGATATATTTCACAAAAATGGCATTCCAGTGTAAAATAAGTTTTAAAGAAAAAGAAAAAATACTTAATTTACTACAATATATCTAAAATATTATCACTTAACATGTAATAATTATATAAGCTATAGACATATTTTATTTATTATTTTTTTCTTTTTTTAAAGTATCAATGTATGGTTGCCTTGCACCTGTCTCCAGCTAAGGACCTGGCTGGAGACCTGAGACCTGCGACCTGCAACCTGCAACCTTGCAGCCTGGTTATGTGCCCTGACTGGGGAATTAAACAAGTGACCTTTGGGTTCACAGGCAACACCAATCCACTGAGCAACACCAATCCACTGAACAACACCAGCCAGAGCCCAGTATAGACATAGTTTAAATTTTTTGTATTAACTCTTCAAAACCCATTATGTACTTTAAATATTTGTAAAAATATGTATGTGTGTAAATGTGTTTGTGCATGTGTTTGGTAATATTGCAATTGATGTTATTTAAAAAAGTAATTCTTTAAACAAATGAATTAACATAAGCATTTTGACACAATGAAAACTTGTTATTGATATGATTTGAGAGTTGGGCAGTTAAAAGGTAGTAATTAAATGATGAATTGTCTGGATGTGAAAGAAGAACAAAACAGAAATATACACTGGTAGTTACAGAACAGACAGAGGGATGTTAAGAAGAATAAAGGAAATGGAGACACCAAAGAACTTACATGCATGACACACAGACATCAAGTAATGGGGACATTGCTGGAGGGAATGGGGGATACTGGGTAGAGGGAAATAAAGGCAGAAAAATTGGTACAACTATTAAAGCAATCAATAAAATAAATAAATAAATAAATAAATAATAAAAAAAGAAATTACTAAATCCTTCTTTCTATTGTGAAACCTAGTTTTAATTATCTTCCTCGTTAACTTAAGGTAGAGAGTTATCTGTTTACTACCATATCCTCATAGTCTAGAAAATTGACTGGTATATAGTAAATGCTAAATTCTCAGTAAGTCTTTGTTGAATATGGATATAAGGATAAGAGCTTGTTGAGGTGACTATAAAATTTGAGATTGGTTAGAAAGCAGTAAGAATGCTACAGAAGACTGCATCACTTTCAGGTTTGCTAAGAAGGAGAGAAGGAAATAAAGATACAAATTTATAGGTAAATGGGGCTCTGGATCATTCTGTACAGAATCTTGTGGGTAAGAAAATGGAAATTGCCTGAAGAAAAATTGGTATATCATTTTCTTCTTTCACAAATGTAAGACTACCTCACCTTTAGCAAGAAAAACAAAGTTGAAGTAGTAAGAAGAAATAAGATAAAACAATTGCCAGTGTCTAAGGGCTCAATAAATATTTGAATAAAATGAAAGGCTGCCTGCTCATTACATACTAGCTCAGCTGAGATGGCAAACCTCAGCTGTCCTCAAAGAGCTCACAGTCCATGAGGGAAGAATGGAGAGGCAGATTCAAATCCTCTGATAGAAAAGGAAGGTGATATAGGTAAGAAAGGTTAGAAAATTGAAAGAGAAATTCACCTTTCCTTTTTCCAACCCATGACATTTAGAATTTGTGCAAAATCCCAGCTACCTTAGAAAGGACACAGTTGGTCACAAACAATACATTCAAAGAAGAGCCTCTGAAATGCATACTGATAAACTTGAGAACTTTTTTATATGAGGAGAGAATACAAATTGCTAAGTCTCCTAGAAGGCTGAAAGATCGACATTTTCTGGGGATAAAATTGCAGGTTTAGAAATTTACAAAAGTAATCAGATGATCATGCAATTGTTCAAAAAAAGTTTAATTGTACAAGGGTCAGCTCACATTGCATTATATATGTTACATTTATGATAAACTTTTAAAATGCTATAGCTAAATACAATATAGAGTGAAAACATATAAACTGGCTATAGACAAAATCATAGACTAAAGGCAACTCTAGTAACTTGAGACCAAATCTGGCCTATGGCCATGGTATTGTTTTAAGTCTTTATTATAGAAATTTCAAAAATATATAAATTTAAATATTCGTATATTCAGCCATTATTCCAGCTTCCATAATTATCAATCAATTGTCAATGTTTTTTCATTTATATCCTTTGTTTTACTTATAGCCAGCTTCCCACACTAACCTATGGATCATTTTGAAGCAAATCTCAAACATTAAATCATTAATTTGTAAAAACTCCAGTGACTATTTTTAAAATATAAAGAAATTTTTAAAAACATAACTATGATACCAGTATCACACCAAAAAAGTTAATAATTCCCTGACATCCTCAAATATTTAGTCAAATTTTAAAATTCTCTGATAGTCAATAGTGTTTTTAAACATTAAAAATATATAATCATGTTTGAAAATAGAGCTACTTCAACAAAAATATAGATTTCTTATTTCTCTATTAACAAAAATATCTGGCAATTCAGGATACACAATCACAAATAGCAATATTGAGAAGAAGGAAGCAGGTGTTTAGGCAGGTTTACGCATTCTAGTTCATCACAGTCCCCACTATGTCCTCATTTTCTGCCTATTGCACATTGCACACATTGACATTACTTGTATGGCACAATTTTAAGTCTAAGCTAACAGAAATTGTAGGTGAGTAAAACCCATTCTTTAGCTAGCTTTTGGGAATAATGATTTCATAAGTGGCAACCACAGTCATGGTTTAGCCTTAAAGATCTGTGTTACAGATAGAACAGAAAGTCACACCCTTGAAGATAAATGATCAAATTTGAAGGTCAAACCAAGGGTGAAACAAGAGAAGTCAACACAGAAGGGAGCCAAGATAAGGAATGGAGGATTTATAAGGTACAGGTTGATTTGATTAGTTCAAGAACTATTTGAACCAAATTATGTGTTGGGCTCTCTTCTTTGCAATGTGTTCTAAGATCCAGAGATGGGTAATGTTGCTTTTAAAGGAGTTATGCCAAGTCCAGCACTACATAAACCCTTCCCTTTTTCCCCATTCATTTGTCAGTTCTGAAATGTGGGACTGCAAGCACAGTAGGCTAAATTAAAATTGCAGTCACTAGGGCAAGGTATTAATGCTCTTAAAATTGAAACTAAAATTAAAAATCTAAAGGAAAGTTTCTTACACTCACCTATATGTTAACTCCTTTTCAGATACACTGGAATGCTCGGTACTCAATTTAAGAAAATAAAATGATTTGTGTTTGACAACCAGAAGTTGTTCAAAATTAAAAGAGCTTAATTTTAAGACTGGCAGAAAAGAAGACACAGTTTTCTTCCTATGCACCCCATAGATTAAATTTTTAAAAATAAAATATTAAATACTTCTCATAGTATTTTTGTGCACTCTGATATTAGTGGGTGATAATATTCTATCTTATCCAAGATACACCTAGAATGAAAAATTAAATTTAGAGCATATAGGTATATGCAGCAATCAATGCACATACTTAATTCCCATTATGTTACTAGAACCAGAGGAAATACACCAATTGGAAAAACCCAGAAACTCAATATAATGAGATGTCTGAAAGAGTCTGTTTCTTTTGGAAGTAGGTGAATTAACTCCATTAACATCTCACAAAATAAATGTGCTCAGGATAGAAAAGCTAAGTACACAAATGATTTCATAGAAAATAACACAAAACTGACACTTGCCAGTCTCCTTATATACTAAAAACCACAAGATAGCTTGGGACTCTGTCTGGGAGCTCAGTCAAGGAAATTAAGTCATCCATTTGAGACTCAATCTTTCTAATGGGAAGATGTCTTGCCATTCTACTCTCTTTTCTATTAATTCTAATCCCTCATTGAACAATCTACAGGACCACAGGGATGTGCACACAACTCAGAGCCATGCCTACAGGTCACACAAGGGGAATACTATAGACCCCAGCAGTGAAGAATTTAATAAAAGTCAAGAGGCTAAAACTCTAGTGCAACCTCTGCCATTGAACCAGCTGGATGACCTTGGTCTAAACCTTGGCATTTACATCTGTAAAGAAGCAAGATAATAACCCCTATGCACCCACTTCACAAAGTCAAAAGCCTCCAGAAAAAGAATATGTGTGTGAAGGTAACTGTAAGTTACAAAACACTCTACAACTACAAGGCCCTTGGTAACTGAATACTGTATGTCCTGCTTTCCAAAGCTTTGATTCACTTACTATGGATTTTCTTATTTGGGGGGCTCTTTAATAACATAAGAATAATTTACACTAATATATACAAATCATAATAAGATAAGCAGACAGAAGAAGGACTATCATTCATGTTCTCACCATCCAAAAATAATACCCATTAACATTCTACATATGTATCAACCTAAATCAGTTGATACATATAAAAGCTTCTTTTATAGTGAGCAATTTTGTCCCCCCCCCCAACATTTACCAATTTCTAGAGACATATTTGGTTATTCACCAAAATTTCAAATAATATTTGTCATCATCAGTGTCCATTTGGCAGGAAGGGGACATGGAGATCTACTGACATATAGTGAGTGGAGGCCAGGGGTGTTGCTACACCCTACAGCTCAAGATCAATATAATAGTGTCAAGAATGAAAAACCTTGATCATATACATATGTGTATGCAACATCACATATAACATCAGTGCCAGAATGTAATTCTAAAATGTCTTTTACCAAATTATGCTAGGTGGCAGGGCATTTTCAGACTCTCATTTAGCTAATGTTTACTACTATTATAACAACATATAGGCAATGTACAAGTGAAATTTAATACTGACATTGTAAACTGTTTCTTCATATGCATTTAATGGAGGCAGTGTTTATGACAATATAATACCATTTATAATTTACTCTCCTAGCTTCTATATCTGCAGAAAGTTGGTAGGGTAACAGGGGAGAGGGAAAAGGAGTGGCTTTTGCACAAGCAGATTTAGGGGTGCACCTTTGTCACTGTTCCTACAAAATATACTTCTTGACACTGCAGTGGAGCTGCACTGATACCAGACTGATCATTGACAATACATAAGAAACTCAGATTATTATCAGGACATTGTTGAAGTGGGAATATTCTTGTGGGTAATGATTGATCTGCTTTTCTTATGAATAGTTACAGAGCACAGAAAATAAATAGGTTATATATATTTGAGTTCTCTTTTTTTTTCTTTTTTTTCTTTTTTCTTTTAATTTTATTATTGTTGTATTACATCCATCCCTTTTTTGCTCCCCTCTGTCCCCCTCCCCACCCACCCTTTCCCCCCAAAGTCAATCCCACCTGTTGTCCATGTCCATGGTTCCTTTATACTAGGTTCTTGTCTAAGCTGCTCCCCTTCTTTGCCTCTGCCTCCCCCCTCCCCCCAACCCCTTTCCCCCTGACCACTGCAGGCCTAT
>PVIW01013115.1:0-28835 GCA_004026585.1 Noctilio leporinus | reverse complement strand
AAAACAGAACCAAGTATATGAATACAAGGAATAGGCCTTCAGTGGTCAGGGGGAATGGGGTTGGGGGGAGGGAGAGGTAGAGGCAAAGAAGGGGAACAGCTTAGACAAGAACCTAGTATAAAGGAACCATGGACAACAGGTGGGATTGACTTTGGGGGGAATGGGTGGGTGGGGAGGGGGACAGAGGGGAGCAAAAAGGGGATGGATGTAATACAACAACAATAAAATTTAAAAAAATAATAATTATAACCAATGGACCACATTAAATGTATAATCCATGCCTGTGGGGCCTTTGTATCAAACCACCCAAAGGATCCACTCTGAAGTGGTAGAACAGTTTAAAACTCCCTGGTGCCCCCAGAGTCAACAAATATCTAATGCAATGGCTTCCAAAATGAATGCAGAATACCAAATACAAACTTCAGTCATACAGATCGCTTAACCTGTTGACAGGTAAATAACCCATGCTCCTCCTGCAGTATGTGTGAATGTTCTGCTCCCCAACCCTGGGGGAGGTAAATCACCCCTTCGTCCCACTTATCCACACTATAGATGCTCCCTATACCTTAGTCACTTAGTAGCCATCTCACTTATCAGATCAACTGATGGTTGTGGTTATCACAGTGCTTTGAGTTCAGGTAACTCTTACTTTGCGTCATAATGGCTCAGGACATGAGAGTGGGGTTGGCAATTTGGATACATCAAAGAGAAGCCACTAAGTGCTTCCTTTAAGTGAAAAGGTATGTATAGGAAAACATATAGTATATACATATAAGGTTCTGTACTATCCCAGTTTCAAACATCCACCAGGAGTCTTGGAATGTGTCCCCCTAGAATAAGGGGAGACCGTAGTTTCTTACTAATTTTGACTTTCCTATATTTTACTCAAAGATTGTTATTTGTACAGTTTTTGTTTGGACTAATTTACTGTGGTTTTTATTTAGGGTTTATACTATAAGATTTATACTTTCTTAACTCTAAATACTTGAAAAGGAGTCAGCTACGTTCTCTGCAGGGTACACAATTTTATGTACATCTAGTACATCATCCTGTGAATATAATGTAGAGTAGTAAGATGCCCGAGTCTTTATTTTTGCCAATTTGATCTGTCAAATTCTGAAAGGGATGTTAAAGTATTTCACTACATTTGTGTTTCCATATCTTCTATCTCTAGCAATTTTTATATATATTTTTTTATTTTTTTTTATTTTTTTTTATTAACTCCATTCACCATTTTCAGAGAGAAGGGCAGGGAGGGAGGGAGAAAGGGAGAGAAACATCAATGTATGGTTGCCTTTCACCTGCCTCCAGCTGGGGACCTGGCTGGAGACCTGGCTTGTAACCTGGTTATGTGCCCTGACTGGGGAATCAAAACAGCAACCTTTGGGTTTGCAGGCCAGTGCCAATCCAGCCAGGGCTGTATATGTATATTTTGAAGCTACATATTTGACATACAGATTTTCAACATCAATGCATCTTCATCATGGATTGCAACCTTGGCCAATTCTTCAAAAACTCTCTGGAATGTTGGATGATTTTTGCCTTTATTTTCATTTTGATAGTTGAGTGTGACTCTTACTTTCATTTCATTTGCCATTCTCCTATTTTTTAACTTTTCTGTGCTATTTTGCTTAAAGTACACCTTTTAGATAGACTACCTCTTTTAGGAAATGTGATTCTTTAAAGTAAACTTGAAGATATCTGTGTCTTAAAGGGAAAGTTTGTCCCATTTAAAATTTTTTGATAATGAATATACTGCTTCTCAACTTTAAATATCTTATTTTCTGATTCTATAGTCACTATGATTTCTCTTTTCCCTAAACAAGTGTTTTCTTTGGCTTTTTCTCTAGCTGATTGGTAGACATATATAGTATTTTCCACTTAAAATGGATTACTTTCCATTTTTCAAATACAATTTAAATTTGATTTTATTAATTACATGCAATGAAACAGTATTTATTGAAAACCTTGTGTGTAAGATGAAGAAATCAGAACACATTTACTTAGTTTTATAACTTTCTTTCATAATTCTAGTTTTTTGGTTGGCTTAATTTGGGATTTTTAAGCCAACTAATTATTTATGAAACTATTTTTATTTATCTAACTGTCCTTTCAAAAATCATTTTGACCCTGGCTGGTGGCACAGTAGATAAGGTGTCGGCCTACAAACCAGGGGGTTGCTGGTTCGATTCCCCAGCCAGGGCACATAACCAGGTTGCAAGCCAGGTCTCTAGCCAGGTCTGTAGCCGGAGGCAGGTGAAAGGCAACCATATACCAATGTCTCTCTCCCTTTCTGCCCCTCTCCCTACACCTCTCTTTAAAAATAATAAATATTTTTTTTAAATCATTTTGATTTTACATTTTGTGTGGATACTATATTTGAAACAATTTGAACAGATCAATATTTATTGTTATATACTCATAAATATTCCTTTTATACCATGATTTCTTCCAAGTAGAATTCTTTATTTTGGTTCATTTCCACCTTGTTGGAATATTTCATTAACTAATATTTTTAAAGAAATGCATGCAAACAATATGCTTCCTAAGTAAATCTGACAATATTCTCCTGTTTAGTTCACTAAGGAATGACAATTGACTGAATATAGAATTTAAAACTCACAACCTTCTTTTTCTCACAACTCTAAAGGCAAATTATGTTATCGTCCTCTGATAATAAGGCTGAGGAGATCGCCAAGACTTCTGATTTTTGTTTCTTCAGAGATTTTTTTTCTTTTTAGAAGCTTAAAATATAATTGACCTGGCTGGAGTCTCAGTAGATAGGCGCTGGCCTGCAACCCTAAAGGTCACTGGTTCTATTCCCAGTCAGGGCACATAACCAGGTTGCAAGCCAGGTCTACAGCCAGGTCCTTAGCTGGAGGCAGGTAAAAGGCACCCAATACATTAATGTTTCTCTCCTTCCCTCCCTTCCCCTCTCTCTGAAAATAATAAATAAAACCTTTAAAAATAGTAATAAAATAAAATAAAATTGTGTGGGTTCTGCTTTTTGAAATTCAAAAGCCTTAACCAGAATATGTCTAGATGTTGGTATTTTTTTTCACTGATTCCAGCCGAGATGTAGTAAATATGGCCTTTAAACTTGATCTTCCTTCTTTCTTAACATACCTCTGACTGTGTTCTTAGCTGTGGTTTGTTTTTTTGTTTGTTTTTTCCCTTTTCCTTCCTGAGGGACAGCAACTATCTACTTAGTTGGACCATTGTTTTCTGTTTTCTGCATCTATCATCTTATTGCTGACAATCTGCCAATCATTTTCTTCTTTATCTCTGCATTACAGGACAATCTGTCAAGTAGCATTCTAGATTACTAACTGTATATTTAGATTCAGTTTGGTTCTTCACTGCTTCTAATGAAGTTTCCAGTTTGGCTATAGGATTGTTAGTTTCTTTGAAGAATTTTTCTTAATTCTACAAGCTCTGTTGTATTTTAGTCTATGATCGTATTACATCTTTCATCTCTTTTACAGTCTTTATCTTTTATTGAGTACAAATATTTTTAACATGTATGCTTTCTCCCAGTATTTTGTTACTTTTATTTGCTTATATTGCAGAATATTTTGTAGGTTTCATACTTACTTATTCATTTTCTACTTCCCACATCAATCTGGAGAAGTGTACTTAGTCCTGCTATTGGCCCTGAATTAATATGAGCATATTCTCCTTCAATCCTTCTACTGGCTACCTATGTGCTGTTAGAAATCTCCTGTTACATGAGGAGCTGGGTAATATTCCATTACAAGTATATAGCACATTTTGTTTTCCCATCCTTCAATGGAAATTTGAGTTGTTTCCACTTTTTGGCTACTGTGAATGATAATGCTATAAACACTGGCGTACAAGTATCTGTTAGAATCTCTGTTTTCAATTCTTTTGAGTATCTTTCCTAGAAGTAGAACTACTATGTTTAGTTTTGTTTAGAACTATCAACAGTTTTCTATACTAGCTGCACCATTTTATATCCTCACCAGTAATGTACAAGGGTCCTAATTTCCCCAAATCCTCTCCAACACTTATTATTTTTCTGTTTGTTTGTTTAATAATAGCCATCCTAATGGGCTCAGACATGCTTACTGATTTTAGAGAGGGTAAGGAAAGGATAGAGGGAGAAAGAGAGGAAGAGAAACACAGATCAGTTGCCTCTCATTCACTCCCCAGCAGGGGACAGAACCTGCAACCTAGGCCTGTGTTCTCACTGCAAATTGAACCTGTGACCTTTTGGTTTATGGGAGAATACTCCAATCAATCGAGTCACATCACCCTGGGATCAGAACGTGTCTTTAATGGGTCACTCTCACCTTCACTAATCCCCTCATCTCAAGTTTATAAAAACTTATATAAGGATGATGTGAACAATATGTCTGCACAAAGACCTTTTTCACTCTGAAAGTACTTACACTGACAATCAAACATGTGGCCCTAGCATCAAACATCATTGGCAACATGTTTACAGCAATTAAGCCAACAGGCTCCAATCAATACGTCACTGACTGATACAGACCTGCCTTTAACTGTTAGGAAAACAAATCTTAAAGAAGGGCCACACAAGAGAATGGGGTAAGAGGTTGGGGAGAGGTTACAATGACAGACGTCTTTGTTCCTGTCTTTATCTGCTAAGGTGAGTCAGTTAATTTAGCTACATCAGGATCAGAAGAGCTAGAGGAGACAGATGAAGAAGGGATTTAACTGTTTCAAATGTCAGCTTGTGCATATATAGCAACATCTCTCTACTTATTTGACTGTGGAACCAACTAGCTTTAAAATTTTTTTAAATTTTGGAATCCATTCATCTTTCCTTACCAAAAAATTGTTGCGCCAGTATCAGGTTCTTTCCTCAAAGGCCTAATATTTCAACTTGTTATAAAAGCATGTAGTTATAGATTATGCAATGATAATGTATACTATACTCCAAGGACATAGAGTTTTTGTATATATGTGAATAGAAAGTAATTATTGTATTGATTTTTCTCTACACTAAAAATAAATAACATACTCATCAACCAAGTAAAACACTGGTCTGGCTCATATATTCTTTTATGATTTGTAAATGGAATCTCTTCTTTCATCGATTTAAATTTTTTTAAAGCCCTGTGCCAAAAAATAAAAAAGGTAGCCATAAAACAAATATTATGTAAGTACATAGGTTCTTGGTTAAAATTCTAGATGTGTCCTTAACAACACCAAACATACTGAAGTCTAGTGAAAGATTTTCTGGTACTCAACTTCTGAATAATTTATTTGTTAGTGTCGCTGCTCCACTGGCCTTACATTTTTCATTTGTCCCATGCTAGCTGAATCCTGCCAAATAGCATATCCAGACTTAGACTTCAGTCTCCTCTGGGCATGCTCACCTGCCATGTATGATCACAGCACAGTCAGACCTTATCTTTTAAAACACACAAAGACATGCACATGCAGATGAAGCTCTGCACATAAGCAAAAAGTGTATTAATAATAACCACCAAGAATTTCTCAAACTCACATGTCAAAAAGTATCATCTTCACTTCCCTGGACCTTTCAAACGGGAACACACAAGGGTTCTGGCTTTCCACTCTAACCTGACTTTCACCTTCAAAAAAAGAACTCTAAAAGGATGAGGAAAAAGGATATCCAAAGGTATTTCTCATCAATTGCTAAATGGTCCAATATATTTGTAATTCGATCTCCTTTTCCTTTACACCAGTGAGTGATGAAAACCTGATGAGACAAGCAGGCAACACACTAACATCAAGTCATAGAAATAGATAAAACCAGGCCTAAGTGGGCATAAAGATTAAGCTAGAGACTGCACATAAAAGGCAAGTGAAAATATCACCATGGTGAGAAGAAAAGGTTAAAAAGTTCAATTTTTTTCTGAGTAAAATTATTAGGACTAAGGTAATGAAAGGAATTAATTTTTCAATTTTCTTGAAAAACAGGAGTCAAACCATGACCTGGCTCCATAGGTATTACATACAAACTTCAAGAACATGGTCATTTAGAAAATAACTGCTTCAAGGAATCTAGCTTAAACTACAAAGACGTGTAATTCCAGGCAGACTCAGGAAATTCTTTGGGGAATAAAAGAATTTTATGATTCATAAGATTAAAATCTCCTGAATATTCAACTAAAGCAACCTAATGAAGTATTGTCACTAAAAAATGAATTCAATGAATTTATATGTTGTGCAGGAAAATTTTAAGCAAAACAGGAAATTGAACAAACTTGAAATTACAAATTCATCTGTAATTTTTCCTTTCAGGGTGAAACTAACTTCAAAGGCACTGGACTTTTGTATATGGTGTGACATTTTGTAGAATGCCACATTTTTAACTACTGAGAATTTAAGCAAAATTCAATATCCATATTTAAAAAATAAATTAAGTCAGCTAAGGAATAGGCCCAGGAATCAAATATAGGTTATTTTTGAAGGTTTAAATTTAAATTTAATACACTTTGAAAGAAGTTATGAGTTGAAGGTAAAGGCTTGAGCCAGACGCCAATGTAAAAAGAAAGAAGGAGGTCAAGTTTTCCTGGGGAGATCAACAACAACAAAAACTAGACACAGCATTATTTTCTTGACTTCAGACAAAGCTTAAGCATAGAAGAAACTCAACCTCAAGGAGGTTATCCTTACCTTAAAACATTTTCCATTTTTTTATAACTTAATTCTAACTTAAACTTTTGCTTATTCTTTATGAAACTCCCTTCTGATAACAGGTTGTAAAAATAAAGCAAGCAATGAAAGCCCCCGTTTAATCTTTCCCAGGGACACAAGAAGCATAACATACAACATGTAACTATGAGTTGGGATTGCAAATTACTTTTATTTAATTTAGTCTAGTGCTTAGCTTCACCTCTGAAATATCAGTCTGTACCGTTCTATTTTGGTTTGATTCTATAGTCTACTTAAAACAGTAAATGTTTACATTAACGGGACAAGAGAATGTGTGATGTATTTTAACTGTCAAAGTGCTGTGAACAGCAGCAGCTGGAAGAGGAATGTGTAGTCCGCTTCACTGTTATCCTGGAGACTTAGATTCTTCACATCAGCAGTTACATCCTTCATTGCTTATATTTTTTAAAAATTTCAACTTCCATCTCTGAAAAATGCGGTAAAATTTCTGGAGTTCATTTGTGGTCTTTTTACTGGGTTCTACATGAACTTTTTGCTGGTGCAGGGGAATAAACTAGTTACTGGATATGGAGCTTTTCTTTCATATTTTTTAGGTCACTGGTTCAACTGAAGACAAAAGCCAGGAGCAAATGGAAAGAGTTCCATCCTGGGTGTTCCTTAGAGGTCTGTATGAACTGTGCTTAGTCTGCTTCCTCTGCAATCATCCTTCACATCATCCTCAATTCATTATGATACGGCTCCTAGCAAAGGCCTGCTCAGAAGTCCAAACACTGAAAGTAAGTTGATTCCCTTAACGTTACCAGATCTGATGAAATTCTACCAATAAAACTGAAGACAGAAATGTGATTTGAGGCCCAGTAGGAACTCAACTGGGGAGAAGTGGGATCAAAGACTACGTTGGAGGATAAGGACAAACAATGCACAATAATTAAACTTCGGGTGTGACACACTGAGGAAATATTTGAAAGTGGACAAAAGCCCACATAGTCCAACTCCTACCTCCCTCTCCAAATACATGGCCACTCTCCCACTTGTGCTCTGACCACACATCTTCTTTCAGTTCCTCTCACATAATCATGTTCATTGCTGTATCATAGCAAACCCAACGTACTTGCTTTCTGCTCTCTTTAGAGCAGTCCTCCAAACTCTTTATTTGGATTCTCATACTTCAGACCTTAACTCAAACAAATATCACCTCCTCAAAGAGGCTTTTCCAGAAATCCTTATCTATTCAAAGAATCAGTGCCACCATTACCAGTCCCTATCACCGGATCCTTTCTATCCTTTATGCCTCTTATCAAATGTCATCACATTTATCTGTGTACTTGTTTAGTGCCAGACTCATGCAAGCACTAAAATGTGAAGTCCTTAACTGAAGAGCAGGAGCCCTGCCTTACGTTTACCTCTGTTGCAATAGTAACTATTATTACTACTGTTCCTAGAGCAGTAAATAGTGAGGAAATGTGTTCAACTAGAGGCTGAAAAGATAGACTCATCCTCAAAAACTTTATAAAGACAATGGAGACTGACAAGTAATTATAATATAGTAAGATAATTGTCTTACAGGGAGCACATAAGTCTAGTAGAAAGAACTTCCATATGTTTATCTTCACAGAAAAAAAGACAAAACTCCAAGGGAGGTGACCATGTGCAAAAGCACAGAAACAGCCATAACAGCACAATTCTGTTCCGGGGGGACTCCATTAAGATTTTATAAAATATAAATAGTAGGGAGAAGGGGAAAAGAAGGAATTAAACTTGGAAAGAGAAGGATCTAGGTCATGAAAGTCCTTCCTTGACATGCAAAGGAAGATTTCCCTATAGCCAACGGAAAATGTTTTGAGCAAAGGGATGACATGGTTGGATTTGCATTTTAGAAAAATAACTCTAATAACTGATTCAGGTAATTTAGAAAATCAAATTGTAGGCAGGTCGCAGAGGAACAGCCAACAGAGTTTCACAATAAATAGGTATCATAGAGAGGAAGAGGAAATCAGTGACAGAAAAACTTAAAACTTAAGACAAATTCTGCTAAACAACCTGTCTTATCTCCAGATGGTTTTATTAGGCCACTGTGCTACGCATTCACCCATGGAGCATCCCTGACAAGAGGTTCTAGATACTAATGACTATTTTAAAAAGTGTTATCTACAGGAACTGAGCTGCTTGCAGATAGGAAGCTTTCCTTTCAGTTACTTTTAGGTATTTAACAGTCCCAGACATTCTTTCTCCTAAATACAGGCAGGGTTTAGAGGCATAACGCTGCCACTAAGCAAGGACTCTGTTTCATGGGTATATGGACAATTCTCATCCTTTGGGCAGAAATTCTCTAGCTCCAGGACTAACAAAAGTACTATGACCTACACAATGTATTCAGGAAAACTGCAAGACATCATGTATACAAAGCAAAAAAGTAGAGGCAAAAGGATTAGAAGTCCAACCAGGTCAAGCACAGGGAAGCTAGTCAAGCACAGGGTGGGACAGTAGCTTCAGGCACTTGAACTAGCGAAGATAAGGTTTAAAAGCACCAGGCACCTGTCACTAAATTTCTAGAATTGCCAAAAAGACTGGAACTAAAATGAGAGAATGACGCAATCTCCAATTTAGGAGGAGAGCCCTAAGGCTTCATGACCTGTCTGTCAGTGGAGATATTCCACACACAGCCTTTCTCAGTCACAGTTCCCAGAGAGAAGTAAGCTTGAAAGCCCGGATGCAGGGCCCTACCTTAGGCATCCGTTACATGTAATTGCCTTCTCTAGAAACCATTGAAAGTGGCACTTGCTGTGAATCATCCTCAAGGAAACTGAGAAAGTGGTTACTCAAATTATTTTCTGTTAGTCTACGATTCAGAGGAGGAACCCAGGGTAGAAAGGCCACAGGGGGTTGCTATTTCCTCTCTTGCCTCAAGACCTTCATTTAGTCTCATTACATTTCTTGGGACCACTCTCACCCAACACATGCACTCCCTTGCCTAGTTCTCTCATATTCATCCTCCAGGTTTGAGCTAAAAGCCAAAGGCCTTCCTTGACTTCTTATACTATGTGAGTATGATTTACATAAGGACAGGGAAAAATCCAAGTTATAAAAGCCCTTTCATGCCATGCACAGGGAAACAGATTTCATCCTATACCAGTAAGAATCCACTGAAAAACTCTGGGCAGAGTGACATGACTTACTAGTTCCAAAAACCTCATATCTTGTCTTTATAACCTTATTTTTAAAATCCATTCAGTTAAGCAGAGCCTGAGCCTCTGCTGAACCATATATACTCGGTGCCCAACCCATTAGAACATGTGATGAATTGGTGTTTAAAGGGATAAAAAAAAGAAAAAGAGAGAGGGAGGGAGAGAGATCTGATATTTTAATAAATGTACCTTGATTGGAAGGTAGGAAAGAGGGCATTTTCCATTTTAAGAGACATTGTTCAGACATATATGGGAAACTATCAAGGGCTACTTACCACAAGCACAGCACTGAATACCGCACAAGGAGTGGGAAAAGAAAATTAGTATTATCCAGGGGCACCACGACAAATGCAATTAGAGTTAGCTGTACTTTTAATATGCTATTTCATGAAAAGGCACAGCCATTTTCAAACCTAACTATTAAGCTATCCAGTTAATTATATGATCTTGAACTACTTAGAAACCTTTGAACACGGCATACGGTTTCAAAGCCCATGATAGGCAGATTGGAGGGCACAGGTGAAATCAACAGAGAGTAGTAACTTACTCTTCTACTACTAGGCCTTCAACAGATATAACATGTTGTAGGTGGTGGGGTGGCTGTTCTTGAACATTTTCAATGAACCCTGCCAATTTTTTTTCTTTTTAGTAATTTTATGGTTTCTCCTAAGCCTGCTGCCTTTTAATGATTGGCTCTTGTTTAAAGGAACCTACCAAATTGCTGGCTAGGAATAACCAAAATGGGCTTAGCCATGCAAAATAATGGTAACAACAACAATAACAACTGCGCTATTAAAAATAAAATTAGGAGTGGGAATAAATTAAGTTAAATTAAATTAAGCTAAATTAAGCAAAATGAAAAGAATTTGGAATTGACTGACAATGTGACCATAATAATGACACTATGGACACTGGCCTGAATTCTTGACTAGGTTCTCCCACATGAAACCTGGAATAATCCAGGTGCTGCTGTTCTAAGATTGTATCATTTGTAAAATGAGAGCATTGGCTTACATAATCTTTAATATTCATTTTTCAAGTGCTAACATTCTCTTCCTATAAAATCAAATCATGATAAACACATCCTCCATTTCATATATACGTATATAGATTTATTATATATTAGATATTTAGTATATACTAAATATAAATCTATACATATAATAATCTAGTTTACAATGACTGGATCAATAAACTGCAGAGTAGCAATACAACAGTAATTCTTTCTTCCATTTCATCAATAATCATATATACATAGGATAGGGCAAAAGTAGGTTTATAGTTGTGAGTACATGTAACAGTTTATTCTAGTATTATTATTTACTGGTTATTGTATTTTCCATATGAATAACTGTAAACCTACTTTTTCCCCACCATGTTTCTGTCTTTCCAAAGGGAATCTATGATTGAATATATAAAAACTAAAAACAGCTTATAAAGGAAATTTTTTGTGAGAATTTAAGCATTTGCCAACATAATGACCAAAAAGATGTGGTGATCATTACAAATTTTTCAAAGGTGAAAGAGTAGGTTTGCATTCATTTGTACACATGGGGTTTTAAGAATGGGATCTGAGTATAATGAGTAGCATATGTACAAAGGTTGCACGGGTGACCATAGAGAGGACATATTTTATTCTACTGCAGAATAAACAGATACATAAAAATCAAATAAAAAGAAACAGCACCAGTAAGACTTCCCTATGGAAAGCTCACATCCCCATTCCTCCAAGCTTCTCTGAAAGAAAGCTGTCACTAAAAAAAAAAAACAATTAGTCTACATGGCAGATTCAGAGACAGGGACATCCTACTGTTAACTCTATGCATTGCTTACTTCTACAACTGTCATTATTATGCAAGCAGGAAAAAGAAACTTAATGAAGTATATATTGTATCCGAAAACAGCATTCTATTTTGCCAAGCTTTATTTTTAAAGTACACTTAAGGGAAAACCTCAGAATGAGTGCTCAACAGAGTCTGGAATTGGTGAAGCAAAATAACAACAATACTGGACATCAAATATGCTACTTCATAAAAAGGAGGGGAGGTCCGCTAGCAGTAGCTCTAATAAATAATATCCAAATGTCACAGTGTAAAAAGTTCTCCAGCAAGTTTCACCTGGGGAAAAGGTTAATGGGAAGCCAGACAAGGCAGCTAATATGAATCATATGCTCATTCATTCCACACCATTTTTATCTCTGCTTAGTTTACCTGTTACCCAGATGAACTAACTTCATCTGCTAATAAGAATACAAATAGTAACAGCCAGAAATGATTGTTTACTAAATTCTCATGGGAATTATGCTAAATTCTTTAAATCATTTAATCCTCTCAATGTCATGAAGTTGGCACTATTGTTTTATGTCAGTTTTAGCATGAGTTAGGAGAAATTATGTAATTTCCCAAGATTACACAAAGAATAAATGGCTGGGCTGGGATTTGAATCCAGAGTCCATGCTCTTAACCATCTCCCTAAGGAAATCCCAGCAACTGTTGATCCAGTGCCAACCTGAGAACAGCATAAATAAGCCTCATAAAATATCAAGTGGGTAAATTCTCTGTAACATACATGATGATATCCTTACTATATAAAGAGAACTTACAAAGCAATAAAATATATAAATACCTCACTATGAAAATAGGCAAATGATATAAACCAGCAATACATAAAAGACAAAATATTCAATAATTATATTTAACATTTCAAACTAATTAATAATTAAAGAATGAAAATTAAAACATTCATGAGATGGTAGGTTTCAAATATGACATACATAGTCAGGTATGAAATAGGATGCAAATATTCAGGATTGAAGAACGAGAGCATGGAGAAATAAAAATGCCCACAAAATCCACACAGAAATTAAATTAGCACTAATTTTTGGGGAAGTAATTTGGCAATGACTACCACAAGCTTTTACAGTGCTCATACCAGGACATAGAAACACTTGGAAAGTATACCACCCATGTTCTGGTTCTAAATTTTCTGTTCTTAAAAAATTTTTAAATAAAGCTCAAGGTAGGAGAAGATTTACTGCCTAAAAAACAGCAATAGCTGTGATAAACAAAAGTTATAAAAGTCATTTTAATGCTAAATCTACATAACTGTTGGTAATGTAGTTTCATATAACATCTAAAAAAGAATTTTATAAATGAATGAAACATTTTGTAAGAGAGGCAAAATATGTGTGTGTGTTGTGTGCGGGGGGTGGTATGTGGGGGTGTGTAAATATAAATATATACTCATTCATGAGCAGTCACTTCCTATTTACCTGAGAATTCCAGGTCATATGCTAACTCAATATTTAATATTTGAAACACTGCCCAACTGTTTCTCAAAGAGTTTGTACTACTTTGCATTCCCTCCAGCAATGCCTGAGTGTTTCCATTTTTCTACTTCCTTGTCAACATTTGTTATTGCCTGTTTTTTTTTTTATTTTTATTTTAACCATCCTATAAGGGTGGTGTCATCTCAATGTAGTTTTCATTTTCATTTCCAGATGGGTGACATTTTACATTTTTCAAAAGTGCATATTGGTCATTTGCATATCTTTCTTTTTTTCTTCTTTTTTAAATTTTATTCATTATTTTTAGAGGGAAGTGCAGGGAGGGAGGAAGAAAGGGAGAGAAACATCAATGCATGGTTGCCTTTCACCTGCCTCCAGCTAGGGAGCTGGTTGCAGACCTGGCCTACAACCTGGTCATGTGCCCTGGCTGGGAATCGAACCAGTGACTTTTGGGTTCGAAGGCTGGTGCTTATCCACTGAGCCACCAGCCAGGGCTGTATATCTTTCTTATAGAAATATCTATATAAGTTGATTGCCCACATTTTTTCTTCTTGTCAATAGAGGTTTATTTTTCTAAACTCATGAAAATTAAGCTAATTTTATATAGTTCTTAAATTTTTATTTAAAAAGTAATAATTTTTAAAAGAATTCTATGTAAGTGAAAAGCTAAGAAAAATTACTTTGAATTATATTTTCTATTTAAAACTTTTAAAAATGGTGGTGATGATGATTTAATAAACCAGTTACACCTTACATGAATACTAACAAGCAATTCCTGGGGTATCATTATTTACAACAGTAGACACAAATCTAAATTTTGAGAAACGAAGTTGTGTTTATTTAAAGTGTTCAGTGTGGTGACTTGACATACATATACTTTGTGAAATTATTGCCACTATCAGATTAACACACCCATCACCTCACACAACATCCTTGTGTGTGCGTGTGTGTGTGTGGTAAAAACATGTACATTTTTCTCTTAGCAAATTTCAAGTACAAGCACAGTATTAACTAGTCATCATGTTGTACATTAGATCCCCAGAGCTTATTCGTTTTGTAAGTGAAGGCTTGCACCTTTTTACCAGCCTCTCCCCATCTCTTAGCTCCTGGTAATCACCAATTCAATTTCTGTTTCTAAAAATTCAACTTTTTCTCTTTAGATTCTACATATAACTGAACTCATACTGTATTTGTTTTTCTCTGTCTGGCTAATTTCACTTAGAATAATGTCCTTTAGGTTCATCCATGTTGTTGTAAATGGCAGGATTTCCTTTTTTTTTTTGCATGGATGAATAACAGCACATTGTATATATACACCACATCTTTTTCCATTCATCTGTCAACAAATACTTAGGTTGTTTTCATATTCTGGCTATTGTGAATAATGCTGCAATGAACAGGGGAGTGCTAACATCTCATTTCCTTCACAAATACGCCCAGAAGTAGGACTGCTGGATCATATGGTAGCTCTAATTTACACCTCCACCAAAAGTACAATGTCACCTTTCTCCACATCCTCATCAACATTTGCCTCTTGCCTTTTTGTATAGCCATTCTAACAGACTTGAATCAATACCTCACTGCAGTTTTGATTGGCATGTCCCTGATGATAGTGATATTAAGCATCTTTCCATGTACCTGATGGCCATTTATATGTCTTCTTTGGAAAAATATTTATTCAAGTCCTTCGCCAATTTTTAAATCAAATTGTTTTTTGGCTATTGAGTTGTATGTGCTTCTGACATTTTAGATATTAATCTATTATCAGACATATGGTTTGCAAATATTTTATCCCATTTCATAGGCTGTCTTTTAGTTTTTCTTACTGTTTCCTTTTTATTGAATCTTTATTGTATTTTTCCCATTACCATTTATTCCTCTACAGCCACCCCCAACCACCAGCAGTCACCACACTGCTGTCCATGTCCATGAGTCCTTTTTCCTTTTTGCTCAGTTCCTCCACCCCCTAACATTCCACCCCTCCTGCCTTTACTAGCTGTCATCTGCTCTCCATCTATGAGTCTGTTTCTGTTTTGCTTATTAGTTCAGTTTGTTCATTAGATTCCACATACAAGTGAAATCATATGGTATTTGTCTTTCTCTGACTGGCTTATTTCACTTAGTATAATGCTCTCCAGGTCCATCCATACTTTTGCAAAGGGTAAAGTTTTCTTCTTTTTTATGGCCAAGTAGAATTCCATTGTATAAATATCCCATAGTTGTTCTATCTACTCATCTATTGATGGACACTTGGGCTGCTTCCGTATCTTGGTGATTGTAAATAATGCTCCAATGAGCATAGGGGTGCTTATGTTCTTTAGAATTAGTGTTTTGGATTCCTTCAGATATAATCCCAGAAGTGGGATCACTGGGTCAAAAGGCAGATCCATTTTTAATTTTGTGAGAAAACTCCATACTGCTTCCCACAGTGGTTGCACCAGTCTGCATTCCCACCAATAATAAAAGTATTTCCCTTTCTTCACATCCTCTTCAGTACTTGTTGTTTGTTACTTTATTGGATAATAGCATTTTAGACAGGTGCGAGATGGTATTTCACTGTGATTTTAAGTTTCATTTCTCTGATGATTAGTGATGTTAAATAGACTCTTTTCACATGTTTATTGGAGAAATTTCTATTTTGGCTCTTTGCCCATTTTTTAATTGGGCTGTCTGGGTTTTTTGGTGTTGAGTTTTGTAACCACTTTATAAATTTTGAATATTAACTCCCTTATCATATTAGTGAATATGTTCTCCCATTCAGTGGGGTCTTTTTTTATTATGTTGATGATTGCCTCTGCTGTGCAAAAACTTTTTAGTTTGATGTAGCCCTATTTATTTTTATTTTGTTTCCCTTGCCTAGGGAGATATATCTGATTTAAAAATTTCTCAGAGTAATGTCTAAAATTTTGCTTCCTATGTTTTCTTCTAAAATTTTTATTATTTCTGGTCTAACATTTAAGTCTTTGATCCATTTTGAATTTACTCTTCTGTTTGGTATAAGAAGATGGTCTAGTTTCAATTTTTTGTGTACATCTGTCCAATTTTCTCAACACCATCTATTAATTTATCTTTAGCTCATTGTATATATTTGCTTCCTCTGTCAAATATTAATTGACTATAAAGTTGTAGGTTTATTCTGGGCTTTCTGTTCTGTTTCACTGATCTGTGTGTCTGTTTTTATGCTGGCACCAGGCTGTTTTGATTACTATGGCCTTGTAGCATAGTTTGATATTAGGTGGCGGGATTCCTCCAGCTTTGTTCTTCATTCTCGGAATGCTGTCACTATGTGGGGCCTTTTGTGGTTAACATAAATTTCCAAAATATTATTGTTCCGTGAAATACATCTTTGGAATCTTGACAATGATTATGTTGAATCTATAGCTTGCTTTGGGTAGTATGGGCATTTTAATGATAACTCTTCACATTCATGAACAAAGTAACTGTAAGAATATACCTATTTGTATCTTCTTCCATTTGTTTCTACAGTATCTTATAATTTTCCAAGTACAAGTTTTTACATCCTTGGTTAGATTTATTTCTAGGTATTTTATTCATTTTGAAGCAATTGTGGATAGGATTGTTTTCTTAATAGCCCTTTATGGTAGTTTGTTATTAGATATTAAAAATGCAACTGATTTCTGGATATTAATTTTGTATCCTGTTACTTAGCTGAATTCCTTTATTAGTTCTATACATTCCTGGTGAAATCTTTGGGGTTCTCAATGTACAATATCATGCTATCCACAACTACAGACAGTTTTACTTCTTCCTTTCCAATATGGATGCCTTTTATATCTTTCTTCTTGTTTGATTGCTGTGGCTAGGACTTCCAGTACTATGTTGAAGAAAAGAGCTGAAAGTAGACATCCCTGTCTTGTTCACAATCTTATAAGAGGGATGATTGTAGTTTTTGCCCATTGAGTATGATTTGGGCAGTGGGTTTGTGATAAATAGCCTTTATTATGTTAGGTACACTCCCTCTATTCCCACTTTGTTGAGAGTTTTTATCATAAATACATGCTAGATATAATCAAAAGCATTTTCTCCATCTATTGATATATCATGTGATTTTTAGCCTTCATTTGGTCCCTGTGGTGAATTGCATTTATTGATTTGCAATTGTTGTACCAACCTTGCATTCCTGGAAAAAATCCCACTTGATCATAGTGTATGATCTATTTGGCACATTGCTGCATTTATTTTGCTAATATTTTGTTGAGAGTTTTATCATCTGTGTTCGTTAGAAATATTGGCCTATAATTTTCTTTCTTTGGAATTAGGACAATGCTGGCCTTGTACAATGAATCTGGGACCCTTCCCTCCTCTTGAATTTTATAAAATAGTTTGAGAAGGTGAGGTGTTAGCTCTTCATGGAATGTTAGGTAAAATTCACCTGTGAAGCCACCTGGTCCAGGGCATTTGTTTATTGGGAGTTTTCTTTTCATTACTGCTTCAATTTCACTAGATGCAATCTGTCTGTTATTCAGATTCTCTGATTCTTCCTGATTTAGTTTTGGAAGATTGTACGTTTCTAGGAATTTCTCCACTTTGTCCAGGTTGGCCAGTTTGTTGGCATATAATTGTTCATACTATTGTTTTTACAATCTTTTGTATTTCTTTCGTGTCAGTTGTATCTTCTCCTCTCTCATTTCTGATTTTATTTATTTGGGTCCTTTCTATTTTTCTCTTGATGAGTCTGGTTAATGGTTTGTCTTTTCAAAGAACCAGCTCTTGGGTTCATTGACCTTTGATATCATTTTTTAAGACTCCATTTCATTTATGTTTTTGTTCCAATCTTTATTATTTCCTTCCTTCTACTCACTTTGGACTTTGTTGTTCTTCTTCAAGTTTCTTTAATTGTGAAGTTAGATTGTTTATTTTTCTTGTTTTCTGAGATAGGCCTGTAATGCTATTCATTTTCCTCCTTGGATTGCTTTCCCAGGTCCCACAGATTTTGGATTTTCAAGTCCTCATTTTCATTTGTTTTAAGGTATGTTTTGATTTCTTCTTTAATCTCATTGTTAACCAATTCATTGTTTAATGACATGTAATTTAGCTTCCATGTCTTTACATGCTTTTCAGCATTTTTCTTCTGTTTGATTTCTAGTTTCATAGCATTGTAGTCAGAGAAGGTGCTTGATGTGATCTCAATCTTCTTAAAATTTATTGAGACTTCTTTTGTGTCTTAATATGTGATCTATACCAGAAAACATTCCATGTGCACTTGATAAGTGTGTATATTTTGCTGCTTTGGGGTGAAATGCTCTGAAGATATCAATTAAATCAGTTTGACCTAGTGTGGTCTTTAAGGTTGCTATATCCTTGTTGATGTTCTGCCTGCAGGATCTATCCATTGAAGCCAATGGGGTGTTAAAACCCCCAATTCATGACTGTATTTCTGTCGCTCTCTCTCTTTACGTCCATCAAGATTTTCTTTAGATATTTAGATGCCCTATGTTGGGTGTGTAAAGGTTTAGTAGGATTATATTCTCTTGTTAGATTATTCCCTTTACCATTATGTAGTATCCTTCTTTGTCTCTTTTATAGCCTTGGTTCTAAGTTTATTTTGTTGGGTGTACATACTGCTACCCCAGCATTTTTTCTTTTCAATTTGCATGAAATATCTTTTTCCAACCCTTTACTTAGTCTGTGCGAATCTTTTGATCTGATATGGGTCCTCAGAGGCAGCACATACATGGGTCTTATCTTTGTATCCAGTCTTTTGATCAGAGCATTTAAGCCATTTTGATTTAATGTGATAATCAACAGAAACGTATGTAGTGCCATTCTATTGTTGGACTGTCCCCCCCTCCCCCTTTTTTTTCCTTTCATTCTCTTTTTCTTCTTCTTAAAGCAAGCCCATTAGCATTTATTGCAGTACTGGTTTGGTGTTAACAAACTCCTTTAGGTTTTCTTGTCTGAGAAGCTCCTGATTTCTGCTTCAATTTTAAATGTTACTCTTGCAGGTAAAGCGGCCTTGGCTGTAAGTCCTTGCTTTTCATTATGTTGAATACGTCACACCACTCCCTTATGGCCTGAAATGTTTCTGCTGAGTAATCAGATGCTCTCTTGTAGTAATTTCCTGCTTTTCTTTTGTGGCTGTTAGGATCTTCTCCTTGTCTAACCTGTTTGAGACTCTGAGCTTCATGCACCTGTGTAACTTTTTCCATCACCAGATTAGAGAAGCTTTTGGTCATTATTTCTTCATATAGGCTCTTAATCCCTTGCTTATTCTCTTCTTCTCATATTTTCATGATGTGGATGTTGTTATGCTTCATGTTGTCAAAAATGTTTCTTAACTTCTCATTTTTTTCCTTTGATCTCTGCCTGGGTTTTCTGTTTTTGTTCTTTTGTTGTTGTTTTTGTTTTTATTAGTTTGTTTTTTATAATTTGCCTTCCAAAGCACTGATTCAATCTTCTGCAGCAACTAACCTACTGTTTATTCCTTCCAGTGTATTTTATTTCAGATTGCACTCTTTATTTATGACTGATCCTTTTTTTATTGTTCCTATGTCTTTTTTTTTTTCATGCTGTTGAGTATCCTTATAATCACTACTCTAAGTTCTCTGATAAATTCCTTGCCTCCATTTCATGTAGGTCTTCTAGAGAATTTTCTTGTTCTTTTATTTGAGGTCTGTTCCTTTGTCTTCCCATTTTGGCTGCTGCTTTTTATTTTCCACCCTAGTTGTTAAACTAATCAATCTCTAAACTGATCCGTTGTTAATACAATCAAGCTGGGGCAAAGTGATTTCTGTAGGAAGGGCTATTGCTTCCTCTCAGGCTGATGCAACTTGGAGGGCAGCGCTGCCTTAGAAAGATGGCTCCTGCAGTGTGGGGAATGACGTGGCACAGGGATCCTGGCAGCTGTTCCTTTCATTCTCTCCCCAGAGCCAGCAATCCCAGACTCTCCTCAAGCATTTATAGTCCACTCTGCTCTCCCTCCCTCCCTCCCTTCTTCTTTGAGAATATTCTGTATATCATATTATGGCAAGTGTTTGATATAATAGCATCACTTGTATGAATGTGAATTGTGAGCAAAGGACAGAGCCAGGGAATCCATATAGTAATTTTTTAAAAGATTTTTAATCATTATTTTTTAAAAGTAAGGGCAGGGAAGGAGGAAGAAAGAGAGACAAACATCAACATATGGTTGCCTTTCACCTGCCTCCAGCTAAGGACCTGGCTGGAGACCTGGCTTGCAACCTGGTTATGTGCCCTGATTGGGAATTGAACCCAACCCGTGGATTTGCACACCAACGCCTATCCACTGAGTCACCAGCCAGGGCCCCATGTAGTCATTTTTAGTCTACATATATAAAGTAACAAATTAAAAGTTTCCATCTAGAATTGTTTATCATGAACATTGCCATTTAATCAACAGCTGTTTCCAGCCTCTGAAGAGGAGTACACTACCATCACTAATCACTTTTTCTCATTTTGAACCAAAGGAGCCAACCCATCCTTATTTTTAACTAAATGAGCTTATGGCTTTCAGTCTTAATAGTCAAGGCAATTATTATGGGACAACCCACAACACTGATATGCACCTACTGCCTACTAGCTTGAGATTATCTGGTTCCTTTGTATCCAGTTGGTTTTCTTCTCCTTTAAAGCTTCCACACATCCTTCACTACAGAGCTCCTCTCCTCCCTCCTCTAACAGTATGCATGGGTCAACATATTCCTATCATTACTCAAACACTTGATGGAAAAATCATGTTCCCCATCTTTTATAATGTACTCCAATGTTTCATGATAAGGAATTGGAACACATTGAAAGAGTATAAACATATAAACAGGATTTTAGAAAAACCTCTACTTTTGGCTAGAGGAAGAAATGGAGATGGAGTGTTAGGGGCATATATACTTTAATTCTTGGATTATATGAGCAATATATGTTCTTGGAAATCAAAGAAGATAATAACATCACCTATAATTTTATCACTCTCAAGTAGCTACCATTACCTTTTGCTGTGTTTACTTTTAGACATTTTTCCATGAAGAGATAGAAGGGTAACCTGACTCTATTATTGGACATTTAAGCTATTTCCCTTTTTTGCCACTGTTGTAAATAATGCTTCCTGAACATTTTTTTTTTCACATTAACCCCTCAATATTTTCTTTATAAAATCTCCCAAAGTAGAATTATTGGATTAAGCAAATACCAAAATGCTTTTTAGGAAGATTGCATCAATTTTTATTCCCAGTAATAATATTCAAGAGTAAACATCTCACTATATTCTTGAAGCTCTGAATTTTTAGTAAAAATTTATAGTGAGATTGAATTTTGGCAAATGCTTATTGATCTTTAATAATTCTTCTATTCTTTGTCCTCTTTTACTAGGGTGTTTCTTTGAATAAGTAGAAACAGTGTAGTGTACTGAAAACCTTTATTATAAAGGAAAGAAGAGATATAGGACATTAGAAGAGAACAACATTGAAGGAGTTATGTTTTGTTTGATTTTTTAAAAAGACGGAATGATTCAAGCTCTTCATCAGACTGTGGGGGACAAGTAAGCCGAATCAAAAAGCTTCAAAATTCAGGAATTAGCATAAATAAGTGATGGAATGACATTCTATAGAAGCAGAGCTGATGAGGTTACTGGGGAAAAGAGCATTTCTTCCTTCAAGAAAGGAGGTTAAGTGTTGGTAGAGATGTTTATAGTTACAGGAGGGAAAACCTGGGTGAACTCAAGCTTCGTAGCCTCAAAAATCTCTATCAAATAGAAGGTAAGATTATTTCTGAGACAGAAAGGGGTGGTAGATAAGGGGATCTGAAAAAAGTGATAAAGATGTAGAAGGACTGCAGAATAGCACCAAGACGTGATCTGAAATTGAAGACCATAAATCTCTGATGGCAACTATTCCATAATTATGGTCTTTCCCTTGAGCAGGGCCATGCAGTCTGAATGAAGGAGCTACAACTGAAAGCAGATGGTTGGGAATTTTCCAGGGAATTAAACAAAGGAAAACAAATCCAGAACCCAGAGCGTACTGGCAAAAAGAACAAAATGGTCACCAGAATCTAGGATGGATGTGGAAGAAAGTAAAACAGTGAGGGACCTAAGAGACTGGTTGAATTGCTCACATGGTCATTGAAATCACCCATGAGGGTGGCAGGAATTATAGTAGAAGACTAAAATCTGCAATCATTGAAGGGCATTATCAGGGAACTAACAGACCACCACAATGATGGAAGGCAAAAAGTAGATGAATAGGATGGCAAACCTCAAAAGAGGAGTTCTTACATCAGAATGGAAAACTGAGGTTCTAAAGAAGGCATCAAGAGCTACTACTGACACTGCCTCTATGTGTGGGGAAAACTGCAGTTATAGGATGGACCCTGGGAGAAGCAAAGCTCCAAGCAAGGCAATGAAGGAAACATTTCTGAAGAGATTTTAGAATAAAAAAAAAAAAAAAAAAAAAAAGGATGCATTTACAACAGAATGAGAGCTCAAGGAGCATAGTAAAAATGGCTGCAGTGGGGAGGGCAGCGAATGGAGGTCAAGAGGCTACAGATGACTGGTCATGGAAAAACTATAAGAAAAAAATAATGTAAAAATAAATAATATTGTAAAATCGCTGTAAGGTTGGTAAGAAAGAATCATAAAGAATAAGCTATTCAGGATTATATGGGTAAGAGAAAGGAGTACCATGGGATAGTTAAGTACAGTTAGAGGGTTAGAGGGTGAGACTTCTGTAAAGCACGTTTTACCTGAGACTCAACATAATGCCTATCAATTTTCCCATAACAAGAAAAACATTCAAGAATACATGGCTTCAGACGGGTCATTAACATCACTATTTACTAGGAGGAAAAAAATCAACCCTTAAAAGCTCATGAGTTAATACTCAGGATGAAGAATAGAGGCTGTATGATTGGGGCCAGTGCTCTTATTTCTTGCTTGCAAATATTCAAACAAAAAGGCTTTTCTTTTATAAAAGTACCTACATAAAAAATTTCTCAATTCACTTGAATTATGCAGGTAGATTTTGATAAGTTAATGATTAATTTCTCAAAATTAATCTTATTTCAAAAGCCATTTTGTGGCAATATAGAAACATGGGGTCATTGCATGACATGTGCAATCTAGACAGTACCAAGGAAACCTGGTGGAAGAGGCAAGCGGAGCTAAACTGGAGCTCATGCTCCCCTCATTCCTGGCCTGTCTCCTATGTACTTGCCATGACTAAGAGAGGCCATTCAGCTGTGTATGTGTGTTGGGGTGAGGGGCTATTTCTAATAGTTGTCTAAGGACAGAAGCATTTTCTAATGGACACAAAGGCACTGTATAAAATAGCAGAGAACTTTCCTAAATAAACCAATAATGCAGGAGAATATATTGTTAAAGTTGGTTGTTTTTTTTTTGGTTTAAAAATAACTTGTTAAGTATGTGAACTATTATTATCTTAACATAATCCCAAAGTAAATATCATAAAAGACTGACATTAAAAAATCACTATTTTTTTATCAGCTGCAGCTTTCCTAATATGTACCAACTACTTTGATAAGTGATTTATATATTTTTGATTTAGTCCTCACAACATTGAAGTAGATACTATAATTATAAATATTCTTGTTTTACAACAGAAGAAACCAGGATCAGAGAGATTATATTACCTGCCTCGAAATACACATGCTTAAAAGATAGGACCAGGATCCAAATGACAGTGTCTGGCTTAAGCCCTGGTCTTACACCTAGCCTCAAAAAGAAAAGTTAATCAGTAATGCTTAGCAAGAAAATATTAAATCTCTCAAGTCACCAAACATGTAAATTAAAACATTAAGATTTTACTTTTCACCTATCAGGTTGGTAAAGATTTGGTCATATCCAGAAAAAAAGGAGAGAGAGAGAGAGAGAGAGAGAGAGAGGGAGGGAGAGAGAGAGACAGGGAGGGAGGGAGGGAGGGAGGGAGAGAGAGAGAAGGGAAAGGAAGGGAAGGGAAGGGAAGGGGAGGGGTGGGGAGGGGAGGGGAGGGAAAGGGAGGAGAGGGAAGAAAAAAAGGAAAGAAACTACACAGCTGGTGAGAATATAAATTGGCACAAATTTTTCCTGGAAAGCTATTTCACAGTAAAACTCAAAAGTCTTAAAATTTTACTCACATTGCCAAAATTCCCCCCTTAATTCCCTTTGTTCATTACCCTTTATTTTCAAGCTATATTCTTTGTTGTGTCAAACTCACTCCCTGAATGCTTTTAAAGTAAGATAGTAATGTTGCACTAAAATCCTGTCATCCATTAACTCTACAATAGCTTTACATAAATAAACCCCTAAATTGAAATAATGAGATAAGGCTGAGAATATCAGGAAATATAGTCTATATTAAAGGTACATATATCGGCATAACAGATAATTCTATCCCTTTCCTCACAACAAAACTGACATGAAAGGTCTTTACCACATTAATCTTTGTGAACTAGAAAAACAAAGTGAAATCCTCTCATCTCTTAAATTGTTCTAACACATTGTTAATTTACCTTATCATCCAAAATGGATAATGACATTTAAAAAGTGTTGCTATTTTTACTCTCATTTGATCAAAGATGATAATATATCTTTAAAATTTACTTTTCATGTATTTAATTTAAAAATATATTTAGCCCTGACTGGTGGCTCAGTGAATATGCGCCAGCCTGGGAACCCAAAGGTCGCTGGTTCGATTTCCCAGTCAGGGCACATAACCAGGTTGCAAGCCAGGTCTCCAGCCCGGTCCGTAGCTGGAGGCAGGTGAAAGGCAACCATACATTGATGTCTCTCTTCCTCTCTGCCTCCCTCCCCTCCCCTCTCTCTAAAAAGAATAAAATAAAATACTTAAATATATATATATATATATATATATATATATATATATATATATATATATAACATATATATATTTTTTTTTTAAAGCAAAACTCAGAAATTACAAAGGCCAAATTTAAGCTATAACATGAAAAATGTATATTTTAATACACTTAACCAAGTAATGTATTTAATATGTTTCTCCTCAATACTGGACATTCGTTGTACAGAAAGATGCTTATTAAGTATTTTTTGAAGTACACATTTTTAAACTGTATGATAACTAACAAATTCCCCTTTTTTTCCTCCAGGAGGATTTTTTAGCATTTGAGTTATAAACTAAATTCAAATCAGACCTGTCAAAAAGTTTAGCATTTAAAAGAAAAATAAGAAGTCCACCCTTAATGGAAGTCCATGTGAAGATCTTAGAACCATGTAAGTTCTCTTCACCAATTTTTGCAGTTGGAGAATAAATGCACAATGGTGTGTCTTGCCTTAAATCCTTTTTGGAGATCAGGAGAAGTGAGAATAAATAATCTACGTATAAGGCAACTCACAGTTTGCTATTTAAAACAGTTTCTGAGAGAATACCTAAATAACTAATACATCAATATGAAAAATAAATCTAAGAAAGATTAGGACACAAGAAATAGTGATGAAAAAATAACAAAGTGAAATTAACTAGCTAAGTCTAAACAGTTAACACTGTGACTATAACACTTAACATAATTATTAAGAAATAAGTTTTAAGAAAGTATGGCATAATAAGAAGTATTATAAAAATTCCAGATTGGAGGCAGCCTAAGGGCATAAGGCTCAGAAACAACTTAAAAAGTACTCAAGTTCTTATATTAGGAGAAGCTGAAAGAAGTTATAGATTTTAATTATTTCCCAAGATTAACAAAAAATATAAAGTCAAATATATTTCTTTAAATTAAATATAGACAGATAAGAAATAGTATGTTTAACTTATAACTAGAAGTATTTTTTTAGGGTAAAAAATTAATCAATCCAACCAAAGGGAGAAAGAAAACGACAAGATCATAAAGAGAAAACAAGATGGCAGGAATAATGCCAAATATATTATTTTTCACAATAAATGTAAGTGAGCAAATATAAGCAGTTAAGGATGAATTCATTTGGCATTAGCTTAGTAAACATTTATTCAGTCATCAACTGTGACCCAATTGTGCTTAGTGCTAGAGATAAATATAATTAAAAAATTAAAGAGGGCCTCTGACCCTAAAGAGTTGACAGTATAGGAAGTTGAATAAAGTTAATTTATTCTACTTTGTGAGATTTCAAAATTACATATAATTAAAGTAACATTCTTTTTTCCATATGGAACTATAAATTCACATACCTGGCTTTCTAGAAAATTGTGCTACAAGATATCTATTTAAAGATTAGCCTCAAATTTCTGTCCTAAAATAGTGCAAGTTTCCCTAAAATGGAATGGCAGGGTGATGGAAGTTAAGACATATTGACACAATGTAGGAGTGGAAGTGGGGTGATTCCCTTAAGTATAAACAATCACAAAAATTTATCCAATTTTTAAAGGGGTTTAATACTAGTTCATATAATTTGCAACATATTTTGATTTGCCTTATCCATCCTCCTCCTCTCCCACTAAACAAAACTCCTATCATTATGCTTTCAAAGGCAGACTGATGCGTTTGTTTAAGATGACTGGTATCTTTAGACAAAACAGACTTTCTTCCATTTGCCATTTTATGTAATATTTACATATAACCTCAGTAAAGGGGGAAAATGAGGGATTAAAAAGACTTCCTCTAGGTAAATATGACAAAGATTGAATGCACATCATTATCTCTGGATAAAAAAAGACAGAACAAATGGAACCAATGGGCAAAACTCCAACATTAATAGTTGTACTTGCCACCTACTTATACAAATAGAAAACATTTATAGTTAAACCTTCTAAAATGGACTGTTTCCAAATGATGAAGATCTGCAGGGTGTAAAGATAAATTTTAAAATATATACTGACCGAAGTGCTATCCTGTCTAATTGAAAACAATAATCTTAGCTCTTTTCTGCTGAACTAAACAGATATTAACGCTTTAATGAATGTATTTAAGAATAACATTAAAGCTTTGTTTTAGTTAAAATTTGTTTTTAATTTATGCTGTTTCGCTAAATAACAGGCACAATTTGATAAGGTAAAACACAACTTCAAGTGAATTATGGAAGATATATTTTTCCTGTAATATTTTACTAGTTGTAAATTTTAAAGTAGAAGCTTAAGATAATGGTCATTAAAAATAGAATGTGAAAATATTTTAATCTTCTTCAGTCATTAATCATGTCACTTTTACCAGATTGCCCTACTAAAGTATTTGAAACAGATTAAGACATTTCTAAACCATAGCTTTCCTGTTTCTGATAATGCTATATAAAACCATCCCATTGACTCTTAGTGAAAAATGCATATAACAGATAAAATATGGAACTTTGATCTTTTTGTTACATAGCTACAGCACTTATGTAGTGACATCATATACATCAAGATTCATATGAAATGGTAAAAAAAAAAATTGAAAAATTATGCCCAAAGATAAAAATTATTAAATCTAGCAGTAATAAGAATAAAGTAAAAAGTTCCTATCAATTAGTTTATAAAAGTAAGACATGATATCTTTAAGATTTCAAATGTATAAATTTGAAGTATTTTGAGAGAATATAAAAGTATAAACTGGTTACAAGATAGAAATGAGAATTAATTTAATTTATTCAAACTGGGGAATTTCTAAATAGACTAATAGAGGAGAAATTTCTACAATCATGTGTGACTGTTTGGACAAGTATGTCACATATATGAGTAAAAATTATCATGTGTATGAGCAAAAGGCTTATTATTTTTGGCAGAAGAGTTAATGATAGGCTATAAATCTTAAACCTTTGCATTATTATTTTGTATTGCTATACTCTGCCTAAAAACATTTTTGTTGCTACTGAATTTTCTTTCCTTTATATCTCTTACCTTCTTCCTAATGGCCTTTCGTTATTGTAAATTATTTGGGTGAAAGAATTTATAGACATATTTTTAAAGAAAAATATGATTTTTGTAAGTGGAAATAGTCTATAGTATTTTAGAAATGGCAAAATACATTTTTTTTTTTTTGCAAAACAACATCATTTTACTTATGCATTCATTCATCACATATTCAAAAACATAACCACATGTTATTGTGTGAAAATATGCATTAACAAAATATGTCTAATATATACCAATAAATCTTTAATTTCAACAAAGCAAAAAAGTACAACTAAAATAAAAATTGCAACATTTGAATCCGGTATATGCCATCCATCCACTTATAGTCTTAATTAAGGAACAACATTTGAATCTCCAAAACATGTATGTATTGAAAATTCACTAAAAAACTACTTTAATTTTATCAAAAAAAAAAAAAAAAAAAAAAACCTCTTATAAAGTTATAAAGTGTTCTTTCCTATAGGATAGTTCTATGAAACAAAAGATAGGACCAAAATTTATTAAGACATAAAAAGTTGTCACCTGAAACTATTTCAATAGAACATTTTGATATAATAAGCAAATAATAGCTTGCTCATTCCATTTCTACTTATTCCTTAAATAAAATATTTTCATACTGGAGCAAAACATTAAAAATCTTAGGCCTTTTTGTTTTTTTTTTTTAATTTTATTGTTGTTGTATTACATCCATCCCCTTTTTGCTCCCCTCTGCCCCCCTCCCCACCCACCCATTACCCCCAAAGTCAATCACACTTGTTGTCCATGTCCATGGTTCCTTTATACTAGGTTCTTGTCTAAACTGTTCCCCTTCCTTGCCTCTGCCTCCCCCCTCCCCCCAACCCCCTTCCTCCTGACCACTGAAGGCCTATTCACTGTATTCATATATTTGGTTCTGTTTTGCTTGTTGTTAGTTTTGTTCATTATTGTCCT
>PVIW01013114.1:0-28845 GCA_004026585.1 Noctilio leporinus | reverse complement strand
CCCTTTCCAAAACCCGGAGCCACCTAGCCAACAACCCCCCCCCCCCCCCCCCCCCCCCCCCCCCCCCGCCATCCCGCGGCAAGCACCTCTTGCCCCTTTATCCATTTCAGGGCCCCAAGTTCCCCACCTCCACCTCGGTGCCCCTGCCTCATCTGTTTTCCATCTAAGATAGGAGTTCGCCCTTTCTTTCCCTTGTGCTTCCCAGAGTTAAAAAAAACCTGCCTTTCCTGTCATTTAAAGGAATTTGTGGTAGAATGACAAAAATGCACTGGTGCTTAGTCTACCATCTTGACCCAATCCCTGAGTAGGTTTTACTGTTTGGTCATTTTCAGACTTTGCTTCTTCAGTAAATATTTTTCTTTTACCCCCCCCCCCCCCCGCCTTTTCACTGATTGATAGAAAGAACTACATACACAATGTGGACACTGTAAATTTTTGAAAATTCACTTGAAGAAAACAATGTAAATTAAGTAAATAATATTATTTTTTATTATTTTCTGATTTTGATAATTTCACTGAGGTTGCATAAGAGAATGTCCTTGTGTTTTAGGAAATATATACTGAATATTGCATCATAAAAGGCATCAACTCTATAACTTACTCTCAACTGGCTCAGAAATATGAATGTGTATGTATGTGTGTAATATATGTATATATGTGTATGTACTGTCTCTATAGCGAGAGAGAGAATGATAAAGCAATGTGAATGATAAAGCATGTGATACAATGTGAAAATGTTAATATTTTGGAAATCTAGATAAAAAATGTCTGGGATTTTTTGACTATTCTTATAGTAAGCCAACTATTTCAAAATAGTTTTTTTTAAAACAGAAAAGAAAAAAGAAAAAAGAAAACAATCTACCTTAAATCCACTTCTCATTCTCCAGGACTTACAGCAAAATATTGGCACTCATTATTTCCTTTGCCTTATTTCTGATCTCTTAGAAATCTGAGATTCTTTTGCAAAATCATTTGTTAAAAATTAGTTGTCCATGGACATGGACAACAGGTGGGATTGACTTTGGTGGGAATGGGTGGGTGGGGAGGAGGACAGAGGGGAGTAAAAAGAGGATGGATGTAATACAACAACAATAAAATTAAAAAAATTTAGTTGTAAAGTCATCATTATTACACTTTGAAAATACAGTCTATAGCAATATTAGAAGTCCTGTTCTTCAATAAAATTAATTTTACCTATTTTTATAGAACTATTTTAAAGAAAAAAATATCACGAGTAACATTAGCTTATTATCCCCTGGCGGCTCTGATCCTATTACCGTCTCCTCTAATATTATTCATTATTCAGTTTCTTTGTGTATTCTAACATTCATACACACACAAATGAATACTACGCATTTTCTGTCTCATTTATTTTTAAAATGTACATTATGAATGATTATTATTCCATACTCAGAGAAAAATAATAGTTCCTTAAAATTGTCTGTACATGACATTTTCTGGGGTGTGATACACAGTCATTTTGATCCAGCTATATATACTGTGCAGCTGATAAGAATATGACATCTCTACACTTTGTAAAGTAGAAAAGAATGTATTTAGTTAAACCATATTTTCTGGAACTTCTTTTCTTAAATTGTATAAATTACTCTCAGGATATTCAAGAAAATATTTTTTCTTAATGATTACATTGTCAACAATTCTGAAATAGAACTCTGATATTTTTCATTTGAACTTGGCTAAGCTATATTTTAAACATTAGTTTTATCACAGGTATGTTATTTTTCTGAATCTTTTATTACTCAATATTTAAAAAAATTATCTGTGTTATGTTTCTAACATTTCTTTTTCCCTTCAAATTTCTTGCATGATAAACATATGTGACATTTTGTCATCCATTGAACAATATAATCAAACATATATTCTGCTTTTAAAAAAAATTTATTCTTGAATTACATCCATCCCCTTTTTACTACTCTCTGTCTGATTCCCCACCCACCCACTCCCCGCAAAAGTCAATCCCACTTGTTATCCATGTCCATGGTTCTTCCATGTTAGTTACTTGACTAAACTGCTTCCCTTCTTTGCTTCCTCCCCTGCACCCACCAGCCCCATTCCCTCTGCCCACTAAGGGTCTATTCATTGTATTCATGTATCTGGACCTGTTTTGCTTGTTTCTTTGTTTTGTTCATTGTTGTCCTATAATGGAAGAGGTCATATGGTATTTGTCTTTCACTGACTGGATTATTTCACTAAGCATAATACCCTCCAGTTCCATCCATGTTGTTGCACAGGGTAGGAATTCCTCCTTTCCTTCTGCCGTGTAGTATTCCATTGTGTAAATGTACCAAAGTTTTTGGATCCAATCATCCACTGATGGACATTTAGACTGTTTTCAGTATTTGTCTACTGTAAATAGTGCTGCTATGAACATAGGTGTACATAGGTTCTTATGAATTGGTGTTTCAGAGTTCTTCGGGTGTGGTCCTAGTAGTGGGATTTCTGGGTCAAAAGACAGTTCCATGTTTAGTATTTTAAGGAAACTCCATACTGTTTTCCATAGTGGCTGCACCAGCCTGCATTCACACCAACAATGCACCGTGGTTCCCTGTTCCCCACATCCTTACCAACATTTGTGGTTTCTTGATTTCTTGATGATGACCATTGGAACAGGTGTGAGGTAGTATCTTATTGTGGTTTTAATTTGCATCTCTCTGATGGCTAGAGATGTTGAGCATTCTCTCACATGCCTTTGAGCCCTTTATATGTCTCCCTCAATGAGTTGTCTGTTCAGTTCCTTTGCCCATTTTTTTAACTGGGTGGTCTGTCTCCCTGGTGTTGAGTTGCATTAGTTCTTTACATATTTTGGAGATCAAACCCTTTTCTGAGGTATCATTGGCAAATATGTTTTCCCATACAGTTGGTTCCCTTTGAATTGTGCTGGTGTTTTCTTTAGCTGAACAGAAACTTTGCAATTTGATATAGTCCCATTTGTTTACTTGTTCTTTTATTTTCTTTGCTCTTGGTGAAGGATCAGTAAAAATATTTCTGTGTAGGATATCTAAAATTTTACTGCCTGTATTTTTCTCCAGGACCTTTATGGTGGCACTGCTTATGTTTAAGTCCTTTATCCATCTTGAGTTTATTCTGGTGTATGGTGTAAGTTAGTGGTCTAGTTTTATCTTTTTGCATGTTGCTGTAAAGTTCTCCCAACACCATTTGTTGAAAAGACTGTTTTTGCTCCATTTTATATTCCTTCCCCCTTTGCCAAATATTAATTGACCATAGTTTGATGTTCCATATTGTGATTTCTTCTACCTTGTTCTTCTTTCCCAAGATTGCTGTGGCTATTCGTGGTCATTTTTGGCTCCATATAAACTGTTGAAGTATTTTTTTCTATTTCTGTGAAGTATGTAATTGGTATTTTGATTGGGATTGCATTGAATCTATAGATGGCTTTGAGTAGTATGGACATTTTACCGATGTTAATTCTTCCCATCCATGAATATGGTATATGCTTCCATTTATTTGTAGCTTCCTTCATTTCTTTCTTCAATGTTCTATAGTTTTCTGAGTACAGATCTTTTACCTCCTTGGTTAAGCTTATTTCTAAGAACTTTATTTTTCTTATTGCTATGGTAAATGGGATTTGTTTTCTAGCTTTTATCTTTTATGTTTCATTACTGGTATACAAAAATGGTTTTGAGTTCTGGATATTGACTTTTTATCCAGCTATTTTGCTAAATTTGCTTATTAGGTTGATTAAGTTTTTGGTGGAGCCTATCGGGTTTTGTATGTACACTATCATATCATCTGCAAATAATGACAGTTTGACTTCCTCTTTTCCAATTTGGATATTTTTGATTCCTTTTTCTTCTCTGATAGCTATGGCTAGAATGTCCAAGATGATGTTAAACAGAAGTGGAGAACATGGACAGCCTTGTCTTCTTCCTGATCTTAGGGTGAAAGCTTTTAGTTTTTGTCCATTGAGTATGATGTTGGCTGCAGGTTTCTCATATATGGCCTTTTTGATGCTGAGGTATGTTTCCTCTGTTCCCATTTTGCTGAAGGTTTTTTTTTTTTTTTTTTTTTTATCATACATGGTTACTGTACTTTATCAAATGCTTTTTCAGCATCTGTTGATATGATCATATGATTTTTGTCTTTCATTTTGTTGATGTGATGTATTACGTTTATTGATTTGCAAATGTTGTACCACCCTCACATCCCTGGGATAAAAACCACTTGATCATGGTGTATGATCTTTTGAATGTATTGCTGGATCTGGTTGGCCAATATTTTATTGAAAATTTTAGCATCTATGTTCATCGGAGATATTGGCCTGTACTGTACTGTTTTTCTTAGTTGTGTCTTGACCTGGTTTTGGGTTTAAATTATTTTGACCTCATAGAAAGTGTTGGGAAGTCTTCCCCCTTCTTGGATTTTTTGGAATAGGTTTGAAAGAATAGGAGTTAGTTCTTCTGTAAATATTTTGTAGAATTCATCTGTGTATCCATCTGGTCCAGGATTCTTGTGCTTTGAGAGATTGTGGATTACTTCCTCAATTTCACTAGTTGTTATTGGCCTATTCAGGATTTCTGCTTCTTCTGGATTCAGTTTTGGAAGAATATACATTTCCAAAAATGTGTCCATTTCATCCAGGATGTCATAATTCTTGTCATATAGTTATTTGTAGTAATTTCTTACAATCATTCATATTTCTGAAGTATCAGTGTGATTTCTCTTCTGTCATTTCTGATTCTGTTTATTTGGGTCCTCTCTCTCTTTTTCTTGTTGAGTCAGGAAAAAGGATTGTAAATTTGGTTTATTTCTTCAAAGAACCAGCTACTGGACTTGTTGATTCTTCAAATTGTAGTTTGAGTTCCTAAGTTATTTAATTCTGCCCAGATCTTGATGATTTCCTTCCTTCTACTTGATCTGGGCTTTGTTTGTTGTTTCTCTTCCAGTTCTTGCAGCTTGATCTTTTTACATAGACTGTATTGCTATGAATTTCCCTCTGAGGACTGCCTTTGCTGTGTCCCATAGGTTTTGGACTATTGTGTATTCATTGCCATTTGTTCCAGAAACTTTTTGATATCATCTTTGATCTCATTGTTAACCCATTCCTTACTGAAAAACATGTTATTTGGTCTCCATGAGTTAGAGTGTTCTTGGTTTTTTCCTTTGAGATTGGTTTCTAGTTTCAAGCCATTTTGATCTGAGAAGATGCTTGGTATGATTTCATTGTTCCTGTATTTGTGGAGGCTTGTCCTGTGGCCTACCATGTGGTCTATCTTTGAGAATGTTCTATGTGCATTTGAAAAGAATGTGTATATTCCTTCTTTGGGGTGAAAGGCTCTGTATATATCATTTAGGCCCATTTCCTCTAGAGTGTTGTTTAATGCCACAACATTCTTGGTGATTTTTTTGTTTGGAAGATCTGGCCATTGTTGATAATAAGGGTATTAAAATTCCCTACTGTGAGTATGTTACTGTCTATATCCTTCTTGAAGTCCTTTAAGATTTTCCTTATATATTTGGGAGCTCCTGCATTGGGTTCACATATGTTTACCAGAGTTATTTCTTCTTGATGGATTGTTCCCTTAAGTATTATGAAATGTCCTTCTTTATCTCTTTTTATGTCCTTCATTGTAAAATCTATTTTGTCTGAAATAAGTACTATTACTCCAGCCTTTGTATCATGTTCATTTGCTTGATGTATATTTTTCCATCCCTTCAATTTCAATCTGTGTTGGTCTTTTGTTATGAGGTGGATCTCTTGAAAACAACATACATGTGGGTCATGTTTTCTCATCCATTCAGCTACCCTATGTCTTTTGATTGGCACATTTATTCCATTTACATTTAAGGTTATTATTGATTGATCTTTATTTATTGCCATTTCCCCCCTTTGTACCTGTGTTCTTCTCTTTCCCTCTCTGTTTCTTCATTTTTAAAAAGCAGACTCTTTAGCATTTTTTTGCAATGCTGGTTTGCTAGAGATGTACTCTTTTAGTCTTTTGACTGGGAAACTCCTTATTTCTCCTTCCATTTTGAAAGAGAGCCTCACTGGGTAGATTTTTCTTGATTGCAGGCCTTTGTCTGCCGTGAATTGGAATATTTTTTGCCATTCCCTTCTGTTTTGTATTGTGTCTGTTGAATAATCATTTGGTAGCCTTATCAGAGCCCCCTAAATTTGGTTTGCTGTTTCTCTCTAGATGCTTTTAGGATTCTCTCTTTGTCTCTGAAATTTGCCATTTTAGTTATAATGTGTCTTGGAATGGACTTGTTTGTGTTCATCTTCATTGGGACCCTCAGTACTTCCTGAACTTGAGTAACATTTTCACTCATCATGTTAGGGAACTTTTCTATCATTACTCTTTTGAACAGGGTTTCCAATGCTTGTTCCTCTTATACTTCTGGTATCCCTATGATATGGATATTATTGCATTTCATGTTGTTCTGCAGCTCTCTTAAACCCTTTTAAATTTTGTTCAGCCTTTTTTCATTCTGGTGCAATGTCTTGGAATATTTTTTATATTGTGCACCAGCCTTCTGATCTGATCCTTTACTTCCTCTAGCCTACTGTTGATTCCTTCTACTGTATTCTTTAATTCAGAAATTGTATTCTTCATTTCCTCCTGGCTCTTACTCATAGTTTCTAATTCCTTTTTAATGCTGGTAAAGCTCTCAGTAAGTTCCTTGTAGCTTCCCTGGAGTTGTTTGTAGTTCCCCTGGAGTTGTTTCTAGTTTTCTTTGAGCTGGCTGAGCTCATTGAGCTTCTCTATCATCATTCTTTTGAATTTCATATCTGATAGTTTGTTTGCCTCTGTTTCATTTAGTGATCTTTCTGGGGATTCCTCCTTTCCTTTTGGTGATGGACTGATTCTTTTTCCCCCCATTTTGGGTATCTGTTGTTGCTTGTTTTTGTATTGGATTAGTCTGCTTTGATCCCTTGCCTTTGTGGAGCACCCTTCAGTGTTAGGAGATTTGTGGAGTTCAGTGTTGCATTCTTCTAGATTTCCTCCACTTGTTGCTCTGGGGGTGGCCTTTATCTTATTAACTTGGGCTTTGTGGTTGTATTTTGGATTTGTTGTATGGGTTGTCCTTTCCCTCCAGTTGTCTGATTGAGAAATACTTCTCAATTTTGTCTCTTACACTGTTCTGTAACTCCTCCTAAAACAGAACCTCCAGTCCAGGCAAAATAACCACACATTCAGAGATATCTTTCTCCTTTAATCCACCTTGTGACTGCCTGTGGACCTCGCTATTTTTCCATGCCCTCCAAGGTAACCCCCACTTTTAATCACACCCTCAGCTGCAACTGAGCCAGTCTTAATAAGGATGTAGATATGATAAGACTGTTATACAAGGGGAAAAATGATTAAGTTGACTCAAATATAGATAATTTTGAAGGATGCACAGGAGTGGCTAAGATAGTGGGAATACGAGATAGAGACAACTTATCTCTTCTATAGAAATGGGGAGGGGGAAATCATAATGCCTCAAGTGCAAGTGAACAGTATAAGCCTATATATAAAGTTGCCACATCTACCTCCCTGCCCACCCTCAATGAGTACTGATTGGTTCAGTTGGATCCTGGACCCGTGTTCTTTTAGTATAAAAAAAAGAATATTTAGTCCCTAATAGTGCACCCACACACACAAAAAAAGATTTTAAGCAGCTGGGGAGGGGAGGAATACTTAGATTGAGGACTGGGAATGAGTTGTAGCAGGAGAGTGAGTAGACTGTAAAATAAGAGTAGGAGGAGGGTCTTGGGTAGTTAGGAGGATTGAGATTAGGGAGGAGTAAAGACATGGGAATTGGGATTCACTATGATATAAACAGTATTTACTTAAAATGGATGAATTGTGAGGATTGGAAGTAACTTTTGAAAAGGATATGTTAGGGATTAATAGTTCATGTAGCTCTTGATGTAAATCAGGTGCTTGAGATTAGCAGTGATCCATTTCCTGAATCTGCCCCTTTTTCTTGATCAAGTCTCTGCAGGCTACAGTCAAGCTGTGTGGTCTTGGAGTGACAGGGCCTATGGCTGTCACAGTCAGGGCTGATTCTGATTGCTAGCCCTGTGGTAGGCTGAGCCTCCAGTAGCCTAGCTGGGTTTCTGCACTGCTGGTGTTTTGGAGCCCTCCCTTGTCTCACTGGTTCTGTGTGAAGACCTGTAAGTTGCTTATGTGGTATGGATCACTACTCCTCCCCCTCCAGCTCCTCGAGGAGGTTTCTGCCTCCTATGGACACCTGGCTCCAATGGGGGGTGGCCTGCAACTTCGTTTGCTCCTGTGATGGTTAGCTCTCCCCTTCCAGATCTTTGAGGAGGTAGCCTCTGTCTGCAAAGAGCACCTAGCTCCCCTGGGCCCCACAGCATAGTTTGCCAGAGAAGTCTACCTCTCCACTTCCAGCTCTTCAAAGAGGTTTTTGTCCCCTGCAATGGGCACATCAGTTGCACCAGCAGCAAGTTCCTGGAACACTGTTTCGAGTTTTTGTGGGAGCCTGTGCCCCGTTGTGGGTGCAGGGGGTTGGGCCTCCCTTCTCGCTGGGGCTCTGAACTGCCCTTTCCCTGGGTGGCGCAGCAGCACAATTTTCAGCCCTCTTGCCACCTGGTTGTTGCACTTCCCTGTTCCTTTGCTCCTACTCCCGGCGGGTCTCTCCTCCTCTGCCTCTGGCCATTGGAGGCACTTCCTCTCTCTCTGCTTACAGAGGGAGGCTCTCACACAGTCCCTCCCTTGCAGGGGTTCCTCATTTCCTCCAGAGTTTGCACTCACTGTCTACACCTCACTGCCCACACCTCACTGCTCAGATTTCTAGTCATTGGGTAGCCTGAAGCTGTCTTCAGTTAGAGCCACCCTTCTGGGCAGAGCCACCACTACCAAAACTTACCTTGACCTGCTGCTGGTTTGGAACTGTCTCACCTGCCCTCCTGTCTCACCTGCTCTCTCTCCTGTTGGTCTCTGCAGCCTCTGGGCTGTGCATCCCTGAGTCCAGATGCTTACTGCTCCTTTTCACAGGTTCTTGCAGATATCTTGTGCTCCCTACCCTATCCACCAGCTGCTCTAGCCCTGGAGAATGCCTTCGGCACTGCCGCCTACTCTGTCGCCATCTTTCTAGGTCTTTACTCTGTCACCATCCTCTGGGATTTGTTTTCTAGCTTCTATCTCTGATGGCCCATTGTTGGTGTATAAAAATGACTTCAATTTCTGGATACTGACTTTGTATCCAGCTATTTTGCCAAATTCATTTATTAGATTGAGTAGTGTTTTAGTGTAGTCTATAGGGTTTTCTATATACACTCATGTCATCTGAAAATAGTGGCAAGTTTGCTTCCTCCTTTCCAATTTGAATGCTTTGGAGTCCTTTTTCTTCTCTGATTGCTATGGCTACAACTTCCAAGACTATGTTTAACAGAAGTGGAGGGAGTGGATACCTTTGCCCTGAGCCTGATTTGCAAATATTGATCGATCCTTGCATCCCTGGGATGAATCCCACTTGGTCATGGTGTATGATTTTTAAAAATATACTGCTGGACCCAGTTGGCCAATATGTTGTTGAGAATCTTAGCATCTATGTTCATCAGAGATATTGGCCTATAGTTTTCTTTCTTTATTGGGTCTTGGCCTATTTTGGGGATTAAAATAATACTGGCATCATGAAAAGAGTTTGGCAGTCATCTCTCTTCTTGGATTTTTTTTTTTTTTTTTTTTTTGAAATAGGTTGAGAAAGATAGGAATTAGTTCTTCCCTCAATGTTTGGTAAAATTCACCTGTGTAGCCATCTGGATTGAGGCTCTTGTGCACTGGGAGTTTTTGCTTATTTCTTCAATTTTACTAGTTGGTATTGGTCTATTCAGGATTTCTGTTTCTACTTAAGATTTGGGAGGTTATACATTTCCAGAAATTTGTCCATTTCACCCAGGTTGTCATATTTCTTGTCATATAGTTATATGTAGTAACTTCTTACGATCCTTTTTATTTCTGAAATATCAGTTCTGATTTCTCCTCTGTTGTTTCTGATTTTGTTTATTTGGGTCCTCTTTCTTTTTTTCTTGACAAGTCTTGTTAATGGCTTGTCAATTTTATTTATCTTTTCCAAGAACCAGCTCCTGGATTTATTGATCTTTTGAATTGTGCTTTCAGTCTCTATGTTCTCCTCTGAAGTTGATATTTTCTTTTCTTCTACTTGCTCTGGGCTTTGTTCGTTGCTGCTCTTCTAGTTCTTGAAGTTTTATGGTTAGGTTGTTTGTATAAATTTCATCTAGCCTTTTTAGCTAGGCCTGTATTGCTATGAATTTCCCCCTGAGGACTGTCTTCGCTGTGTCCCATGGGTTGTGGTGTGCTGTGAATTTATTTTCATATTTTTCCAAAATTTTTTATTTATTCTTTGATCTCATTATTAACCCATTCATTACTTAATAGTGTGCTATTCTCTCTTCATTAATTATATCATTTTTAGATTTTTTCCTTGAGGTTGGTTTCTAGTTTCAAGCCATTGTGATCTAAGAAGCTGCTTGGTATGATTTCAATTTTCTTGAATTCATGGAGGCTTGTTTTGTGTCCTATCATGGGGTCTCTCTTTGGGAATGTTCCATGTGCAATAGGAAAAAATGTATATTTCAGTTCTTGGGGTGAAAAGTTCTGTATATGTCAGTTAAGTCTATTCATCTAGAGAGTTCTTCAATAATACAATATCCTTGGTGTTTGTTTGTTTTTTTTTCTTGGAAGGTCTGTCCATTGTTGATAATGGGATATTAAAATCCCCTACTGTTAGCATATTTCTGTCTATATCCTTTTTGAAATCCTCCAAGTTTTTCCTTACATATTTGGGTTCTCCTCTTTTGGGTTCATATATACTTACAAGGGTTATGTCTTCTTGATGGATTATTCCCTAAAGTATTAGGAAATGCCCTTCTTTGTCTCTTTTTTATGGTCTTCATTGTGAAATCAGATTTTTAAATTTAATTTCATTTTAGTTGTATTACACTCATCCTATTTCCCCCATTTCTCTCCCCTTCCCCACCCATCCATCCCCCCCAAAGTCAATCCAACTTATTGACCATGTCCATGGGTCTTCCATGCTAGTTCCTAGACTAAAGTGCACCCCTTCTCTGCCTGCTTCTCCCCCCTTGACCCCTCCCCTCTGTTCACTAAAGTTCTGTTACTTATATTCATGTCTCTGGTTTTGTTTTGCTTGCTTGTTTGTTTTGTTGGTGAGATCATGTGGTATTTGTCTTTCAATGATTGGCTTATTTCACTAAGCATAATACCCTCCAGTTCCATCCATGTTGTTGCACAGGGTAGGAGTTCCTCCTTTCCTTCTGCTGTGTAGTATTCCATTGTGTAAATGTACCAAAGTTTTTTGAGCCGTTCATCCACTGAAGGACACTTAGACTATTTTCAACACTTGACTACTATAAATAATGCTCCTATGAACTAAGGGGTGCATAGGTTCATCTGAATTGGTATTTCAGGGTTCCTTGCATATAATCCTAGCAGTGGAATTGCTGGATAAAAAGACAGTTCCATTTAGTTTTTTGAGGAAATGCCATACTGTTTTCCATGGTGGTTGCAACAGTCAGCATTCCCACCAACGGTGCATCAGGGTTCCCTTTTCCCCACATCCTTGCCAACATTTGTTGTTTGTTGAGTTGTTGATGATTGCTATTCTGACAGGTGTAAGGTGGCATCTTATTATGGTTTTAATTTGCATCTCACTGATAGCTACTGATGTTGAGCATTCTTTCATAGGCCTTTGGGCCCTTTGTAGGTCTTCCTCAGAGAAGTGTCTGTTCAAGTTCTTTGCCCATGTTTTTTAATTGGGCTGTCTGTATCCCTGGTGTTGAGTTGCATTGGTTCTTTATATATTTTGGATATCAAACCCTTGTCTGAGGTATCATTGGCAAATATGTTTTCCTATACGGTTGGTTCCCTTTGAATTTTGTTGGTGTTTCCTTTAGCTGAAAAAAAAAAAAACTTTTCAATTTGATATAGTCCCATTTGTTTGTTTGTTCTTTTATTTCTTCTGCTCTTGAGAAGTATCAGTAAACATATTTCTACATAGGATATCTAAAATTTTACTGCCTATATTTTTCTCCAGGACATTTATAATGGCACTGCTTATGTTTAAGTCCGTTATCCATCTTGAGTTTATTCTGGTGTATGGCGTACATTGGTGGTCTAGTTTAAAATTTTTGCATGTCCCTGTCCAGTTCTCCCAACACCACTTATTGAAGAGGCTATTTTTACTCCATTTTATGTTCCTTCACATTTTGTCAAAGATGAATTGACAGTAGAGTCCTGGGTCTATATCTGGGGTCTCTATTCTGTTCTATTGATCTATATGTCTATTCTCATGGCAGTACCACATTGTTTTGATTACAGTAGCCTTTTACTATATTTTGATATCCAGTATTGTGATTCCTCCTACCTTGTTCTTCTTTCTCAAGACTGCTGTGACATTTCATGGGAATTTTTGGCTCCATATAAATTTTGAAGTATTTTTTCTATCTCTGTTAAGTATGTCATTGGTATTTAAATTGGGATTGCATTGAATCTATAGATTGCTTTGGGTAGTATGGGCATTTTAATGCTGTTAATTCTTCCCATCCATGAACATAATATATGCTTCCATTTACTTTTATCTTCCTTAATTTACTTCTTCAATGTTCTGTAGTTTTCAGAGTATAGGTCTTTTACCTCCTTGGTTAAGTCTATTCCTAAGTACTTTAGTTTTCTTGCTGTTTTGGTAAATAGGATTAGTTTTCTAGCTTCTGTCTCTGATGTTTCATTATTGGTATACAAAATCACTTTTGGTTTCTGAATATTGACTTTATATCCAGCTATTTTGCTAAATTTGCTTATTAGGTCAATTAAGGTTCTGGTGGAATCTATCAGGTTTTGTATGTACACTATTATGTCATCTGCATATAATGACAGTTTGACTTCCTTCTTTCCAATTTGGATACCTTTGGTTCCTTTTTCTTCTCTGATATCTACAGCTAGAACTTCCAAAATCATGTTGAACAGAAGCAGATAAAGTGGACAGCCTTGTCTTGTTCCTGATCTTAGGGGGGAAGCTTTTAGTTTTTGTGCATTGAGTATGATCCTGGCTTCAGGGTTCTCATATATAGCCTTTATTATGTTGAAGTGTGATCCCTCTATTCTCATCTTGCTGAGCATCATTATCATAAAAGGTTGCTGTACTTTATCCAATGCTTTTTCAGCATCTATTGATAGGATCATATGGTTTTTGTCTTTCATTTTGTTGATATGGAGTATTACATTTATTGATTTGTGAATGTTGTACCATTTTTGCATCCCTGGAATGAACCCCACTTGATCATGATTTATGATCATTTGTATGTATTTCTTATGTATTTCTGGATCCAGTTGGCCAATATTTTGTGGAGAATCTTAGCATTTATGTTCATCAGAGATTGTGGTCTGCAGTTTTTTTTTCTTAGTTGTGTCTTTACCTGGTTTGGGCATTAGAAATATATTGGTCTCATAGAAAAAGAATGGGAGCCCTTGGATATTTTTTAATCTGCTGAGAAGGATAGGAGTTAGTTTTTATCTAAATGTTTGGTAAAATTCACCTATGTAGGCATCTTGTTTGGGGCTCTTGTGCTTTGGGAGATTTTTGATTAGTTCTTCAATTTCACTGGTTGTTATTGATCTATTCAGGATTTCTGTTTCTTCTGGATTCAGTTTTGGTAGGTTATACCTATGAAAAATATGGTATTTTTTATCATATAGTTTTTTTGTAGTAATTCATTACCATACTTGGTATTTCTGAACTATCAGTTGTGGTTTCTCCTCTGTCATTTCTGATTTTGTTTATTTGGGTCCTTTCTCTGTTTTTCTTGATCTGTTTAGTTAACTGCTCATCCATTTTGTTTATGTTTCTAAAGAACCAGCTCCTGGACTTGTTGATTCTTCAAATTGTAGTTTGAGTCTCTAAGTTATTTAATTCTGCTCTGATCTTGATGCTTTTCCTTCCTTCTACTTGATCTGGGCTTTGTTTATTGTTCCTCCTCTAGTTCTTGCGGCTTTATGGTTAGGTTGTTTGTATAAGCTTCTTCTATCCTTTTTAGGTAGGCTTGCATTGCTATAAATTTCCCTCTGAGGACTGCCTTTGCTGTGTCACATAGGTTTTGGACTGTTGTGTATTAATTGTCATTTGTTTCCAGAAACTTTTTGATTTCATCTTTGAGCTCATTGTTTACCCATTCCTTATTTAATAGCATGTCTCCATGAATTATATTGTTTTTGGATTTTTTCCTTTAGATTGGTTTCTATTTTCCAGCCATTGTGACCTCAGAAGATGCTTGGTTGGTATGACTTCAATTTTTCTGTATTTGTGAAAGCTTGTCTTGTGACCTACCATGTGGTCTCTCTTTGAGAAAGTTCAATGTGCATTTGAAAAGAATGTGTATTTTGTTTCTTTGGCATTTAAATATATATATATATATATATATATTTCATCTGGAGTGTTGTTCAATGCCACAATACCCTTGGTGTTTTTTTGTTTGTAAGATTTGTCCATTGTTGATGGGTTATTAAAATCCCCTTTCCATATCCTTCTTGATATGTGTGTTGCTTTCCATATCCTTCTTGAAGTCCCCCAAGACTTTCCTTATTAATTTGGGAGTTCTGATGTTGGGTGCATTTATGTTTACAAGAGTTATATGTTCTTGCCCTGGATTGTGGCCCATTGGATAAGGCACTAGCCTAAGAACTCAAAGGCCACTGGTTCGAATCCCAGCCACAGACATAGCCAGGTTGCAAGCCAGGTCTCCAGCAAGGCCCATAGCTGGAGTCAGGTGAAAGGCAACCAGATATTGATGTCTCTTTACACCTTTGCCTCTCTCCCTCCCTCTCCCTCTAAAAAATGAGAAATAAAATCTTAAAAAATTAATTAAAAAATAAGATGAAGAAACAGAGAAATAGAGAGAGAGAGAGAGAGAGAGAGAGAGAGAGAGAGAGAGAGAGAGAGAGAGGAACACAGGTCCAAAGGGGAAAAATGGCAATAAGTATGTATTTATCAAATAGAAGTTTAAATGTAAATGGATTAACTGTGCCAATCAATATACATAAGTAGCTGAATGGATAAGAAAATAGGACCCACAAATGTGCTGTCTTCAAGAGGCCTACCTCAGAACAAAAGATTGACACAGACTAAAAGTGAAGGGATGGAAAAAATATATCAAGCAAATAGACCCATAAAAAGGCTCAGGGGAGTTCTGACAAGATGACAGAGGAGTAAGTGGAGGAGCTATGCCAGTCTCCTCCAGGTTGTATCTAGAATTATATTTTTGGAGGAAAAGTCAGTTGGAATTATTAACAAAACACAAGCTGGAAAGAAGTCCTATAACCACTACAGAACAGAAAAGGCTGCTTCATCACAACATGATTGTTAGGAATCATGGAAACACAAAAGGGCTGGCTGGGGGCCCACCAGAGGCAGCAGCAGAATGGACAGACCTGGGGGCTTCACCAGAGAAGGGTGGGTTCTGGTTCCCCAGCTGGTTTTCCTAGCCAACAGCAACATGGCTGAGAGGAGAGCATCATCCAGCCGAGAAGGGGAGAAAGCCATGGAGTTTGCTGGCCTTAGTGCTGGAGACAGAGAACTACTAGGATGACCACAGCAATTATACATTGGCAACCACCTACCCTGGGTTCCAGCGTTGGGAGGGCAGAGAGGATTGAAGACATGTGGGGAGAGTTTGTGGCAGTGGCTTGGAAGAGAGAAGTGGGGAAGCATCTGTGGCGACCCTGGTGCTGACTCATCACCCACACCTCAGGAGGACTGTGCTGTGCCAAGGAGCTTCTGTAGGAGGGTCCTCATAGCCCCACCCAGTGGAGGAAATCTGCACTGTCCAGTGATGCCTGAGCCTAGTGCCTGATCACAATTCTTTCATTTATATCTAAATAAATCTCTACCTCCCTACCGTGTCTGAGCATAGATATAATACTTGGCACCTGAAGAGGTGTTTCTTGCCCTGCAGTGCCTGAGCCTGGTGGCTGATTACAAACTCTCTGACTTACAGCTTGGTCAGTCAGCCCCGTACAGTGGTGGGCAAACCTGGTGGCTGACCCTAGATCCATTGTTTTGCAACTCAGACAGTCCTGGCTCAGCAGAGCCTGGGCCTGGCAACTGATTACAAACTCTGACTTACAGCTGTGTTAAACAGCTCCACACAGTGGCAACAGAGCTTGGTGGCTGATCATAGATTCATTTGTTCACAACTGAGTTGGTTTCCCCTGCCCAGTAGCCTCTGGGCCTGGGGACTGATCACAAACTCATTGAATTACAATGGAATCTTTCAGTTTAGCTCATTGGCATCTTAGCCTACAGCTGATCACAGATTCATTGGATTACAATTATACCTTATTGTCTAGCCCAGCAGCTCCTGAGCCTGGTTGCTGAACACAGGTTCATTGGATTACAACTGGATCTTGCTGTCGAGCCCCATAGCCCCAGAGCCTGGTGGCTGATCACAGATTCATGGATTTACATCTGAATCTGTCCCACCAGGCTGCACCTAAGCTGGGGGCTGATCCATTGGGTTAAAATTGAACCTCTCTGTCTACCCCAGTGAGCCTGAGTTTGGTAGCTGATTTATTAATTTACAACTGAATTGGTCTGTCATCCCAAGCAGTATCTGAGTCTGGTGGTAGATCACATCCAATAGGATTACAACTAAATCAATCCTTCCAGTCTAGCAGTTCCTTAGACTGGCAGCTTATCACAGTCTAGTTGGATTACAATGAAACCTAAAAATGGGGAGAAAAAGAAACAGTCCATCACCAAAGGAAAGGAGGAATTTCAAGAAAGATCACTAAATGAAACAGAGGAAAGCAAACTATCAGATATGGAATTCAAAATAATGATGATAGAGAAGCTCAATGAGCTCAGCCAGCTCAAATAAAACTATAAACAACTCCAGGGGAACTACAAACAACTCTAGGGAAGCTACAAGGAACTTACTGAGAACTAAACCAGCATTAAAAAGGACATTGAAACTATCAGTAAGAGCCAGGAAGAAATGAATAATACAATTTCTGAATTGAAGAATACAGTAGAAGGAATCAACAACAGGCTAGAGGAAGCAGAGGAACAGATAGGCAAGCTGGAGGACAATGTAGAAAAATATTCCAAGACAGTGCAACAGAATGAAAAAAGGCTGAACAAGAATGAAGAGGTTTTAAGATAGCTGCAGGACAACATAAAATTCAATAATGTCCATATCATAGGGATACCAGAAGGAGAAGAGAAACAAGGAATGGAAAACCTGTTCAAAAGAGTAATGAGGGAAAATTTACCTAACATGATGAGTGAAAATGTTACTCAAGTTCAGGAAGCACCGAAGGTCTGAGTGAGGATGAAGCCAAACAGCCACACTCCAACACATATTCAAATTTAAATGTCAAATATCAAAGACAAAGAGAAAATCCTAAAAGCACCAAGAGAGAAACAGCAAACAACATATAAGGGGGCTCCAATCAGGTTGTCAAATGATTATTCGACAGAAACAATACAAACCAGAAGGGAATGACAAAAAATATTCCAAGTAATGGCAAACAAAGGCCTGCAACCAAAAATACTCTACCCAGCGAGGCTCTCATTCAAAATGGAGGGAGAAATATGGAGTTTCCTACACAAAAGAAGACTAAAATAATACATCTCTACCAAACAAGCACTGCAAGAAATGCTAAAGTGTCTGCTTTAAATAAAATGAAGAAACAGAGAAACAGAGAGGAACACAAGTACAAAGGGGGAAAATGGCAATAAAGAAGTATCAATCAATAACAACCTTAAATGTAAATGAATTAAATGCACCACTCCAAAGACATAGGGTAGCTGAATGGATAAGAAAACATGACCCTTATACATGGTGTCTTCAACAGATCCACCTTAGAACAAAAGATCGACATACATTGAAGGTGAAGGGATGGAAAAAAATATATCAAGCAAATGGACATGATAAAAAGGCTGGAGTAGCAGTACTTATTTCAGACAAAATAGATTTGATGATGAAGGCATAAAAAGAGATAAAGAAAGACATTTCATAATATGTAAGGGAACAATCCATCAAGAAGACATAACTGTGGTAAACATATATGCATAGAACATAGCAACTCCCAAATATATAAGGAAAATTTTGGAGGACTTCAAGAAGGATATAGACAACACCACACTCATAGTAGGGGATTTTAGTACCCCACTATTAACAATGGACAGATCTTCCCATCAAAAAACACCAAACATATTACGGCATTGAACAACATTCTAGAAGAAATGGACCTAACTGTTATATACAGAATCTTTCACCCCAAAGAAGTAAAATACATATTCTTTTCAAATGCACATGGAATATTATCTAAGACAAATACAGGAAAATGAAAATCATACTAAGCATCTTCTCAGATCATGATGGCTTGAACCTAGAAACCAATCACAAGGGAAAAAATCAAAAACACTCTAACTCATGGAGACCAAATAACATGCTTTTAAGTAAGGAATCAAAAAGTTTCTGGAAACAAATGACAATTAATACACAACAGCCCAAAACCTATGGGACACAGCAAAGGCAGTCCTCAGGGAAAAATTCATAGCAATACAGGCATACCTAAAAAGGTTATACAAACCTTTATGTATTAGGTTATACAAACAACCTAATTATAAAGCTGCAAGAACTAGAGAAGCAACAGCAAAAAATCCCAGGATAAGTAGAAGGAAGGAAATCATCAAGATCCGAGCAGAATTAAATAACTTAGAGACTCAAACTATAATTGGAAAAATCGATAAGTCCAGGAGCTGGTTCTTTGAAAAATTAAACAAAATTGACAAGCCTTTAACCAGAATCATTAAGAAAAAGAGATAGAGGACCCAAATAAACAGAATCAGAAATGACAAAGGAAAAATCCCAACTGATACTTCAGAAATACAAAGGATATTAAGTAGTTAGTACAAACAACTATATGGTAAGAAATATGACAACCTGAGTGAAATGGAAACATTTCTGGAAATGTATAATCTGTCAAAACTGAATCCAGAAGAAGCAGAAATCCTGAATAGAACAATAACAACTAGGGAAATTGAAGAAGTAATAAAAAATCTCCTAAAGTGCAGGAGTTCCGGACCAGAGGGCTACACAGGTGAATTCTACCAAACACTGAAAGAAGAACTAACTCCTATCCTTTTCAACCTATTCCAAAAAATCCAAGAAGAGGGAAGACTCTCTAACTCTTTCTACAAGGCCAATATACTTCTAATGCCAAAACCAGGTCAAGGCACAACTAAGAATAAAAACTATAGGTCAATATCTCCGATGACCATAGATGCTAAGATTCTCAACAAAATATTTGCCAACCAAATCCAGCAATACATTCAAAAGATCATACACCATGATCAAGTGGGTTTTATTCCAGGGATGCGAAATGGTATAACATTTGAAAATCAGTAAATGTAATATACCACATAAACAAAATGAAAGACAAAAACTATATGATGATATCAATAGATGCTGAAAAAGCATTTGATAAAGTACAGCAACCATTTCTGATAAAAACCCTCAGCAAAATGGGAATAGAGGGAGCATACCTCAACATCATAAAGACCATATATGAGAAACCTGCAGCAAACATTATACCGAATGGACAAAAACTAAAAGCTTTCCCCCTAAGATCAGGAACAAGACAAGGCTGTCTACTTTCTCCACTTATGTTCAACATCGTTTTGGAAGTTCTAGCCATAGCTATTAGAGAAGAAAAAGGAATCAAAAGTACCCAAATTGGAAAGAAGGAAGTCAAACTGCCATTATTTGCAGATGATATGATAGTGTACATATAAAACCCAACAGACTCCACCAAAAACTTCGTCAACTTAATAAGCAAATTTAGCAAAATAGCTGGATATAAAATCAATGCTCAGAAATCAAAAGCATTTTTGTATACCAATAATAAAACATCAGAGATAGAAGCTAGAAAATAAACCCCATTTACCATAGCAACAAGAAAAATAAAGTACTTAGGAATAAACTTAACCAAGGAGGTGAGAGACCTATACTCAGGAAACTACAGAACATTGAAGAAAGAAATGAAGGAAGATACAAATAAATGGAAGCATACACCATGTCCATGGATGGAAAGAATTAACATCATTAAAATGTCCATACTACTCAAAGCAATCTATAGATTCAATGCAATCCCAATTAAAATACCAATGACATACTTCACAGACATAGAACAAATACTTCAAAATTTATATGCATCCAAAGAGGCACATGAATAACCACAGCAATCTTGAGAAAAAAGAACAAGGTAGGAGGAATCACAATACAGGACATCAAACTATACTACAAGGCTACTGTAATCAAAACAGTCTGGTACTGGCATAAGAATAGACATATGGGTGGGTGGGGAAGAGGACAGAGGGGAGCATAAAGGGAATTTATGTAATACAACAATAAAATTAAATTAAAAAAAGAATAAACATATTGATCAATGGAACAGAATAGAGAGCCCAGAAATAAACCCCAGACTCTATGGTCAATTAATATTGGACAAAGGGGGAAGGAACATAAAATTGAGTAAAAACTGTCTCTTCAACAAGTGGTGTTGGGAGAACTGGACCGGGACTTGCAAAAAAATACTAGGCCACCAACTTACACCATACATCAGAAGAAACTCAAGATTGATAAAGGACTTAAACATAGGCTGTGATGCCACAAAAGTCCTAGGAGAAAACATAGGTAGTAAAATTTCAGATATCGTACACAGAAATACTTGCATTGATACTTCCTGTAGGGTAAGGAAATAAGCAAATAAATAAATGGGACTACATCAAACTGAAAATTTTCTGTTCTAAGGAAAACACCAGCAAAATTAAAAGGGAACCAACTGTATGGTAAAACAGATTTGCCAATGATACTTCAGACAAGGTTTTGATATCCAAAATATATGAAGAACTCATGCAACTCAACACCAGGGAGACAGACAGTCCAGTTATAAAATGGTCAAAGGGCCTGAACAGATACCTCTCCAAGGAGGCCCAAAGACATGAAATAGTGCTCAACATCACTAGCCATCAGAGAGTTGCAATGAAAACCACAATAAGATATCACCTCATACCTGTCGGAATGGTGATCATCTACAAATCAACAAACAACAGGTGCTGGCGAGGATGTGGGGAAAAGGAAACTCTGGTGCACTGTTGGTGGGAATGCAAACTGGTGCCTCCACTATGGAAAACAGTATGGAATTTCTTTAAAAACTCATAATGGAACCCCATTTTGATTCAGTGATTCCACTACTAGGATTATACCCAAAGAACCCTGAAACACTGATTCAGAAGAACCTGTGTACCCCTATGTTCATAGCAGCACTATTTTCAATAGACAATTGCTGGAAACAGTCTAAGTTCCCATCAGTGGATGAATGGATCAAAAAATTTTGGTACATTTACACAATGGAATACTACATAGCAGAAAGAAAGAAGGAATTCCTACCTTTTGCAACAACATGGATGGAAGTGGAGAGTATTATGCTTAGTGAAATAAACAAGACAGTGAAAGACAAATACCATATGATCTCACCCATTACAGGGCACTAAAGAACAAAACAAACAAATAAGCAAAACAGAACCAGAGACATGAATACAAGGAACAGTCCTTCAATGGGTGGAGGGGAAGGGAGGGAAGGTGGGAGATGGGTGCAAAAAGGGGAGCAGTTTAGTCTAAGGACTAGCATGGAAGACCCATGGATATGGACAACAGCAGGATTGACTTTGGAGGGGAATGGGTGGGTGGGGAAGGGGGAGAAGTGGGGAAATGGTATGAATGTAATACAACAACAATAAAATTAAATTTAAAAAAGAAAGAAGGAAAGAAAGAGGGTTCTAGGTTCATGGAAGGAGAAAGCAGCTCTGTACCTTTAGAAGGACTTTGCGTTTACTTTCAATTCTGTGTGACATAGTGGCTGCTTGTGTCTCATGCAATCAAAACTTTCATGTTTTTGGATGACTCAAGGCTCTATATCAGATGGCAAAATCTTTATTGCTAACATTATCTATTTCAGCCTTAGACAATATTTTGACTCAGTAAGCACAATCACATTATTTTTCAGTGAAACTCGTTTTCACAAACACACTAGCTGACTTGGCTCGCACAATAAATTTATACGAGAAATTCAAAATAACCTAGGGTGCCTGCTAGCTCACTACTAAAATAACATATCATATTTTCTTAGATGTTTTCAAGGTAAGAACTAAGGAAGTTTACCATGAGCATGGGATTGATTAATAAGAATATACATATTTTTTTTTTGGTTCAGTTTCTCATTCTTTGGTAGTTAACTTCATTAGTAAAATTTTGGGCAATAAGCCCCAAATACTATTCAGTAACTGATTTATCATATGCAAAAGAGATTGGTTGTCTTAGAAAATCTTCCCAAGAGGGATAAAAGTCTCTTAAGCAGACAATAACCACTACAAAAAGCAACCAAACAAACAAAAAATAATTATTTGCTGCTACCTCTGAATGTTTTTAGGGTTTGTGTGATTATGTAATGGATGGGCTGAGTCATAAGACAGCCAAACTGTTTACATTTTTCATTACCAAGCATTTTTTTTCTCAGTCCTTACATCTCTAACTTCAACTAGCAAAATTTCTGCCCATGGTTTTTGTGATTTAAAATTCTTTATCTTACAGTGTCATTGTATGCCTCTAACAGTTATCTAAAGGGGGACGAAAACATTTACTTCCTCAGGGTCAATCTTAGTATCGTTTATTCAGTGCAGTGAGCCCCAGGTTAATGACAGATTAACCTGAGCTAAATTTACAAACAATGCATGGTTCCAGAGTTTGCCTTTGAATCTACTCCCTGGTAATTATCCTACAATCACTTCCTCAATTCCTCCTCATTAACAATTTATTGTTCACAGCAATAAGCAGCAATACCCAGAGTATAAGCAATTTCATCCTAAATCCCTGAGTCCCACTTACTACAGAGCAATGCAAAATGAGCACGTGACACCTATGTACACAGTACAGGGTGCACGCAATCAATTGGCAAAATTTTACTAAAATAAACAACATACCACAGAAGTGTTCTATTTTGAAATAAATTTATTCTTATATGTAAATACATAAACATAGTAATTTTTTTAATTATTCAGAAAAGTCTCCATTTGCTGCAATAATAGACTCAATTTGACTTTGGAATCTTGAGCACACTTTCATGAACTTTTCTTTTTCCATGGACATCACAATGTTTTCCATCTTAGCTTTAACAGCCTCTTTATTGGAATGAGGTCATTTATTAACTTCTCTTTCACAAATGCTGCCCACATCATAGTCTAAAGGATTTGCATCTGGTGAACTAGGCGGCCAAATTTCCTTTGACCAGAATTCAGGAACATTGACACTGAGACATTCTTGCACCTTTTTGGCATTATGTGCTGGTGTACCATCTTGTTGGAAGATAAAATGACATCCATTTGTGACTTGCTTCATCCACGGTACAACTACTGTTCTCAAAACATCAAGGTAAACATCCTGGATCTTCATGGATGATCTCCTGGATTCTGTGTACAATATCTAGACTTGTGTAATCCTTGGGTACCTTATGCATTTTCCTTGTTGGTGTGCTCACATCAGGATCATATACCTTCTTCACGTTGTCAAATATGCATAAAGAGATATTACTGAAGTCTGCAATTTCCTTAGAAGTTCACCCTTCATGCTGTCCAGAAACTATGGTTGCTCTAACATCATATTCCTTTGACATGACAGTTGCCCTCAGAATTTACTACTTTATATCTGACACAATGATGTTAAATCATAACCTTAGGAACATAGTTTTTCAAAATTAATAAGAAGCACATGAATAAGGAGAGGCAAAGTCATTGCCGATTGATCACGCGCACCCTGTAGATTATATTAGAAGAAATGAAACTTCAGTTTAATTAATCTCATCTTTTATAATGAGCAGTAAGAATGCCTTCTTTTTGCTCTTGAAGGAGATATTATTTACTATATTGTAGTAAGCATTCCTGCCCATTGCTACAAAGGGAGTCACTATCTTATTTTACAAAGATGCTTGTTCTCCAAACTGTCTTCAAAGGAAGGTATCAAACAACATTCAGTGGTTGATTGCAAAATGTATAGAAACATGAAAGATCCATACAGAATGTCTTCCAACAACGTATCAATAAAAAGTGAAATTGCTGGAAATACACCATCTTCAAACTCACTATATAGTGGCAAATTTAACTGCATTTGAACTCCCACCAATGATGTATAGATTCTTCCACCTTTTTTCACATCTAGCTGATAACATACTTCAAACTTCCACTTTTTTTTATTACTGATGACACACATTAAATTATGAAATATTACTCAGCACCAAATATGCACCAAATATTAAATATCTGGTGTACATAAGTTAAAAAAAGAAGGAAAATCACATACATATGTACTCAATATTCAAAGGTAAAAACAATAAACTTATTACTAAGTAAATTATACAGTACCTTAGGAGATGATACATGTTTGAAAAAGAGATGAGGTAATTTTTAGGTTGGGCTGAGTGAGAGGAGAAATGACAGGAGAACAAGTAATGAGTTTATAAGATTTATTTGGCCAGCTGCAAAACAGGCAGGCTGAGAGCAAAATGGTGTCAGCACCATGTAGCAGCAAGGTGAGTGTTTTTAAGGGGTGGGGGAGTTGGCAGGGCTTCTTTCAGATGGGGCTAGTTGTAGGAAAATAGGCTCTGAGAACAGGAAAGTTCCTAATTCTTGTCAGCAAAATATCTTTTTTAAACAGGATAACTGCAGGGTATAGGCAGTTACTGGCTTCAGCAGTTACTGGGGACAGCAGGTTTGTCCAGGGCTGGCTGAAATTATTCCTGGAATTCAGGTCTTATGCCTAAGAGTAATGGAGAACGGATTAAGATAATTCATGTTAATTGATCATATGATCTACTCTGTAAAAAGTCTGTTAATATTTTTGCTAAATTCTCTATAGGCTGTTTGTTTCATTCTTAGTAAATATAATTATTTATTTTATTCATTTTAACAATTGAAAGGTATAGTCTAATCTTTTTTTGTTCAATGTTTAATGCGATTTTTAAAATGAGATTAAGTTACATATTAATGCAATCAAATTTGTTAAAATTTCCATCAATATCTGTGCATATTGTCTCTTTAAAAATGTTTTCCCCTGCACACCCAAAGGTCACTGGTTCAATTCCCCAGCCAGGGCACATGGCCAGGTTGCAGGCCAGGTTGCAGACCAGGTCTCTGGCTAGGCCTGTAGCTGGAGGCAGGTGAAAGGCAACCATACACTGATGTTTCTCTCCCTCTCTGCCTCTCTCCCTTCCTCTCTTTGTAAATAATAAAATCTTTTAAAAAATAAAAATAAAAATGTTTCCCTATTCCTACAAGAAAACCCAGAAACATTCTCTTGAATCTAAAGATTTTATAAATGACACTTTCTAAATTTAAGTATTAATCTTTATCCACTTGGAGTTTATTTTGTGTATAAGGTATGATAAAGAACTGTATTTACATTGCTTATGAAATACAGATTTATCCAGCACCCCTTATTAAATAAAAAGATATTTCTCATTCATATGAGATGTCACCTCTATTATGATATCTGTTTCCTACATGGAAATCAGTATCTACACCTCTCCTATTTCACTGATATATTTGACCTCCCTTTTTAACTCTATACAAAATACTCTTCTTAATTTCCAGAATGATACTGTTAAAATGTGACACAAATCACATCAGACTTCTGCTAAAAGTAATCAAATGTCTTCCAAACACAGTGTAAATGCCAAATTCATTCTAGCACCTCCCAGGTTTAGAAGTTATATGATTCTCCCAGATCTCCTTCACCTCTCTGAACTCACATCCTGATCTTCTTTACTTTGTACTCATCTTCAACCAGGCTGGCCTCCTCAGGGTTCCTTGAACATGCTAGGCCACAAGTGTCTTGGGCACTCAGCACTTGCTGTCCCTCTACCTGGAATGTTCCTTCCCCAGACAGGCACAGGGCGAGTTCTCTCATTGAATTTAGGTCTTTACTCAAAAGTCTCATTCTAAGTAAGGTTCCCCCTGGCCTTCTGTGGTGAGCAGGACCAATAAAATGGCATTGGCCCAGTTAAGATAGGATAAGTGTATTAAACAAAGTAGTCACTCATGTCAACCAAGATGGCTGCCAGTCAGCCATGATACTTTAGTTCAAGAAGGAAACTGCCTATAAATCACACCAGGCACCCTGCCAAATGCCTGCCAGAGCAACACACCCAAGATATCGGCACACAGATGTGTCTACAAAGAGGGCACACCAACTGATAGAGAGCACCGGGGGCTTTTGATCCTAAGCCACAGCCCAATAAAGTGCCAAGAATTTAGGTATAATTGGGGTAGATGTCAAGAGCCACCACCAAGAAGGCAAATCTCTACACACTTGAGGTGCTGTTCCATGATGTGCTGATCTCCTGACTGCTGTGCTGCTGGAGGCTCTGCCCTACTGAACCAAGGATTTGTTTGTCCCACTACCACCCCAACTCCCAAAATTCTACCTTAAAAATGCTGCCCTTGCTGGTGTGGATTAGTGGCTTGATCATCAGCCTGCGAACCCAAAGGTCTCTGGTTCAATTCCCAGTCATGACATATGCCCAGGTTGCAAGCCAGATTTCCAGCCAGGTCCCCAGCTGGAGGCAGGTGAAAGGCAACCATATATCAATGTTTCTTTCCCTTTCTTTCCCCTCCCTTCCCCTCTCTCTAAAAATAATGAATTAAAAAAAAAAAATTCTTTAAATAAATAAATAAATAAATGCTCACAGGTCCCTTGTATACCATGCTATCTCCCGGGCCCATTGACTGAGACCCTGGAACTCAGGTACATTGTCCCCCAATTCTCTGGTGTGATGTTATCACTGATTGTGTCTGAGAGACTGTTATTTTTATTATGTTAGTATGGACTTGGAATGAATCTGCATTAATAAAAGCCAAGTGAACTGCATAGTCACCTGTGTTGGCTCCCTGTTATTTATTGATGCCAGTGTCACCTATAGGACTTGCGGTCATACAGGCAGCTTGGTGCTTTCGGTTCCTAAGACATGGCTCAGATGATAGGCACAGGGACCAAAGGCTGATGTAGATGGAAGATTATATCATGAAACACAATTGTGGCACCTTCCTACCTATCCATTTTCAGACTCCTGCCTGGAATTCACATTCCTCATTTCTTACTTTCCTTTTTAACACTCATCATTTTGAAAATACTTTGTGTTTACTTATTGTAATTTGGCTACTATATGGCACACTAAAATGAAAGATCCATGAGGGTAGGATTATTTTATTTGTTTCTTTTCTTCATTACCACAAGTACCTGTGCCTAGAAGGCTGCCTGGCAGAGAGCCTACCTGTAGTAACTATTGGTGGGATGCAAATAAAACAAATGAAAATGGGGTCAAAATAAGTCAAAAGGGGGGATAGGCAGTTTTCCCATGGTTTCTCCCCAAAGCTAGAAACACAAATGCCTCCAGGGGTCAAGTGGGAATTTATTTTTTTAATTTTATTTTATTGTTGCTGTACATTCATCCCACTCCCCAACCCCACTCTGCCCCCCATCCTCCCACTGCCACCCCACCATCAAGTAGGAATGTTATTAGAGCGAAGGAGGCCAGCTGGGAGGTCTGACAACTTGAGAGAGCATTCTGAGTCTATAATGGGCTGAGCCTTTCTTTCTTTCTTTTTTTAATTTTTAAAAATACTTTATTTACTATTTTTAGAGAGAGAGGAAAGGAAGGAGGCAGAGAAGGAGAGAACATCAGTGTATGGTTGCCTTTCACCTGCCTCCAGCTACCAACCTGGCCGGAGACCTGGCTTGCAACCTGGTTATGTGCCCTTCCTGGGAATCAAACCAGCAACCTTTTGGTTCACAGGTTGGTGCCTATTCACTGAATCACCAGCCAGGGCTGGGCTGAGCCCTTCTTCAGACCCAGCTCCTTGTATCCTTTGTTAGGACATTAGCCTAATCCTCAGTTTACTGATTTTAAAAGAGGTGAGCCAGAAATAAGAAATCTCCCAAATATATAAGTAGCTATATAAACAGGGAAAACTGTGTTAACAGAAAACAAAACACCAAGATCAAACGAAATGTGACAGCTGCTGAAATTGGCTCATGGGCGGCCTGCAGGTGTTTGCCAGACTAAACTATGTGATGTACGAAAGGAAATTAATCCCTACTATGGTGGTGCAGACTTGCCTTGTGTCATTTTTGAAGCAAGCAGCTTCAAGGCATGTAGGGTAGAGAATGATCAAGTATTAGTGCTTCTTTCAACTCACAGAGCTCTCTGCTTCCACCTTCCCCTGCTAATGATGAGCATAGGGAACCTGGGAAAAGGGTAATCATAAGAACTCTGCCTTTGAAGGCAATGGTGTATTTTGGTGAAGCATAGAGAGGGTGAACTAGAGAGAGGGTTTTGAGAGAAACTTACATGGCATGACTAGGGGAAGGCAAGGAGGAGAGAAAGAGGACATAGGCCCATGTGCTAGGAAACCATACCTCTGAGGGACTGTATTAAGATTAATGTATCCTCCAGCCACCAACCACCATACCTCTAAGTGACAATACAGAGTTGAAGTAGTTACTGGCACCAAGCCACAAATCCCAGCCTGACTGCCCCATGCCATCTATTTCATCTGGAAACAGAGCTGCTCATTCTTCCATCAATGTTCCTCATGTGCTTGGCAGAGGGAACCAAAGCTTGCCAGGAGCTCCCTGTGAAGGGTCAGTAGCCGCCCAATTTGTTGGGATATAGCCAACAAATGGTGCTTCTGGGAGCAGCAGACCTC
>PVIW01013113.1:0-28902 GCA_004026585.1 Noctilio leporinus | reverse complement strand
AGGAATAGGCCTTCAGTGGTCAGGGGAACGGGGTAGGGAGGAGGGGGAGGTAGAGGCAAAGAAGGGGAGCAGCTTAGACAAGAACCTAGTATAAAGGAACCATGGACATGGACAACAGGTGGGATTGACTTTGGGGGGAATGGGTGGGTGGGTGGGGGGGACAAAGGGGAGCAAGGGGGGGATGGATGTAATACAACAACAATAAAATAAAAATAAAAAAAAGAAAAGCTGTTAAAGGAACGGGCATGTAAAGTGTTGGTTGTGAAGCAGAGAATAGATATATTTATCGTCTCCAATGCGTCACAGAAGAGAAATTCAGGGAAACTGAGAGTCTTACATTCACAATTCTCACTGTGAATACAAACTCTTAGGCCTCTCCATCCTCCTTTATATAGAACCCTAGTTACAAACATCATCAGCCACGCTTGCCTGAGAGCGCAGCTGGGAGAGGCTTGCTTCAGCTGCCAACATCGCTTTCCAGGACTAAAAGACATGGTTTTCATTCCTAAAAGGACTTCACCTGTTCTTAAAATAAATCTATTGCAGAATGTTGGGCTCTGGGATAGGGAGACTTGAAAACCTTGTTTGGAGAAAAGATTAAAACTCACTCCGATCTGTTTGGCTGAGATACACTGTCTGGACATTTTTGCTCTCTTACCATCTTTAAGAAAAGCTTACTGATATTTCCTCTAAGAGGAGGATTTGCAGATCATTTAATCATGAAGACACATAAATAAATGGGCCACTGGCTGTGTTAAATTTTTTATTTTAAGATTTTATTCATTATTTTTAGAGAAGGGCAGGGAGAGAGGAAGAAAGGGAGGGAAACATCAGGGTATGGTTGCCTTTCACCTGCCTCCAGTTACAGACCTGGCTGGAGGCCTGGCTTGCAACCTGGTTATGTGCCCTGGCTGAGGACTTGAACCAGCGACCTTTGGGTTTGCAGGCTGGCGCCTATTCACTGAGCCATCAGCCAGGGTTTAATTTTTTGTTTTTTTAATTTACTAAAAGAGGAAACCCAGCTTTAGTTTGCCAAACCCTACTGTAATGGTGAAGCTCTGCCCATAATACCTGAATATTCTGAATGGATGGTAATCACCAAGTATTTGGTTTTAGTGTCAGAGAGACCTGTACTCCAACTGCAATACTCTGGTATGAATTTGTATATAATGGTTGAGGATAATATCAGTACTTTTGGTCCAGATCATTTTATGTGAAGAATCTAAGTGCAGTGTACATAAGGAGGGCATGATATTCACTGAAACGCACTTATCTAGAATAAAGCAAACAACTGTGGCCGCTTGGGAACCAGAAAGGGTAACTAAGCCTGCATTTTGGTTGGACTGCCACCCAGTCTCTGACTTTAGAACTTACAATTATTATTGTGAGAAGTTTTCATTTATCTTGTTTGATTACTTTTTGTTTTGAAGTTAGAAATTAAAAGGGTATCAAAGAAAATCAACATAAAAGAAACTACGCCATAAAATTTTTGGTCCCTTTAATGATACTTCCAATCTCGTCAAAGCCAGAAATATCTCACATATGAATTAAATGCCATTAGGAATCATACCTGCCCCCCATCCCCAAATAATGCAAATCCATAGATGCTGACAAATTCCTTTTCCAGTACATTTCTAGATTCAAGGATTTCCCAAGGCCTATATGCCAGGTAGAACCCATTTTAAACCTCTGAACTGCTAATAATAATTGGCCTCAGAGGATCTTCCAAGGAAGTGAAAATGTATTCCAAAGCATTCTTATCCTCTTTAGCAGTTGCTCACTTTACACTGGAGGGAGTAAGAGGGCATAGGAGTCATGAAGGGTCCTCTTCAGTCCTGCTACACAGGGTGACAGGCACCTGAATATGCTCAAGTGGCCTATCAGACCAGGGATGTTAAAAGAATGATCCTCTGTTAAAACATAACACTGTGTCAGTCACTTAAAAATTACGCTGAAGATGTATTGTAGAGGCCTAATTTCGTTTTTTCCAGGAGATTTTCTGCTGTCCTGTTGACAATGGTTTATGTCATGAGGGGCGCTCGGACTGTGAACAAAGACTGAAGGAACGGGGAGTGCGGAGGTGCAGAAAGAGCCCAGTTCTTCAGGATGTACCATACATAAAATGGTTCTGCCTGCAGCCTTCCATCTGCAGAGATGCCGGGGCCTATAGTTTGCATGTGGAAAGGCTGTCAATTCTCAATATATTACAATTTCCCAAGTTACTGCATATGTGATTAGCTGCTCATTTTTGACTATCTGTAGATAAAATTTTCTTCCAAAGGTGGTAATAAAACCAGGATTTCTCTAGCCCTCTGTGTGATGCATCACAGCTGAAAATTCTGAATGTCCCACTGAAGGATGAGTCACTGAGTAGACACCTGATACAGAGCAAATGCCTGCTTGAGACCCACTCTGTTAAACAGCCTCTAAATGACTAAGCCTGGACAATTTGAATCGCTTTAATAGGCATGACCACTTCTTGCTCTTCATTTCTTAGAAGCATAGAGTTTTCCTTCTTGAAAGCAAAATTTGTCAAAGAGATTATCAGAGTATCAGGTACAGCATTAAAGGTGTTCTGAAAGATTACAGTCAACTTGTAATGTTGAATTGATTCATAATAGTTTTTCAAGGCTTTGGGTCATTTGAATTTTTAAGTTTATATCAGACATTGCAATGTTAAATCATTTGAGCTTCTATTAGGTAGTAAAGCTGTCAGGGAAGGAAGGGTAATTAGGGTGCACAGTACATACATCCCATGTCCACATCCCATACAAGTTTTGCAGAATGCTGCACTATGTAAACTGTTATTACAAAACAGGTAGTTATTGCACCAGATTTTCCATGAAATCCATCCATGTAAACCTTGAATCCTCTCATCTTTGCAGATGAGCATTTTGCCTTTAAGAAGGAAGATGCAGTAGGCAAGAAACTTGCCACAGAAACCAGCAATAGGATGTCTGGTCTGAGGCTTTAAGTTTTTCATTTCGTCTGCCCTCCCCTCCACCTCCTTTAATCACCCAGCAAACATTTATGGAGTGCCTCATACGTGCGAAGCACTGATCCAGGCTCTGGGGATATACTATGAACAAAACACAGGAAGGCGTCTGTCATGGGGGCTCCCATTCTAGTAGGGGGTAGACAGTCAAGCACCTAAATACAGAATATCACAGGGTTTTAAAATGGCTTAGAAATATCCTGTCTGAACTCTGTGATAAAGTGAAAGAAGAGGTCAATAACGGACCATAGGAATTTTCCTAGTCCCAGGGTTCACCAAAGTTGCATAAATTTAACTGAGTCCTTCAACCACTCTGGGCCTCAGTTTCCTCATCTATTAAATGGGGGAAGGTTGAATTAAGTAATTTTTAAAGGGAAAAATTTGAGGCTCTTATTTTTTTCATGGGTTTATGGGAGCCTCTTGCACAAAATCAAGAGCCAGCCTGTTGACTGTTCTACACTGTTCTACCACATACACTCAACACATTAAATGCCAATCTAAACTTCATAAATAGCAAATGCCCTATTGACAACTGCTAGAAAAAAAAAGTCTTGTTACCATGATTAGCTATCTGAGAAAAACTTACTCATTCATAAAATCCTACTCATTTCCATTATGGGTTACATAATCCCACCTCACTTGCGAAAAGTTCTCTAGCTGTGCAACCCTTTCCTGGGTGTGACACTGTCTCTCTCCTAGTAACCCAGATCACTGACTTTGTGCGCCTATTTAAGCTTTTCCACTGGACTGTGAGCTCCCCAAAAACAAGGGATTGGGGTCCTCACTTCTTTGCAGAGCAACCTAAATAGGATTCTGTCCAGGTAATACATAGATATGTAAGCACTGCATCTGCCTCTTATTTTCTAACATAGGCCTTTTGGGAGCCAACATGAGCTCTTCTGGCTCTAAGAATAGTTCTGCTTAGTAAAGTTAGAGCTTTGGTGTACCAAAGGGTACTCTTATCCAAAAAGAAAAAATGAAAAGCTTCCAGAACAATTCACAGATTAAAACAATATGAATTAATGAATAATCTCACCTCTTCAGAACCCTGGTGGAATGCTAATGTATATTTAATAATGCAAATGAAGTAGCATATATTTTGCAATTAATTAATTTTTCTTTAAGAAGATAATACAGCTGGAGAGCTGAATGTCAAGTAAGGTTAGGCGCATACTTGTCAACTTGATATGAGTTACAAAACCTCTGGTTCTCTTGAAAGATAAATTGCATTCATTAGTTTGATTTTGAAATATAAAAACTCAAATTTCAGTCAATCCAGCAGCTAAGAATGACAGGAAATTGCACAGGACCCTAAGGAATCTTCTTTTCTTAGCTGGATCAGATCCCCACCGACACCTTGGAGGTTTCTGAAGGCTGCATACTCTGTGTTTGCATTTTATCCATTGCTGCTGCATAATCAAATATCCTACACATATTTTCAAATTTGATCAGGCAGGCCCCATCAGAGGGACATATCTTGGCAGTGCCTTTGCAGGCAGGTGAAATCTCTGCCTCAATAACTGAACTTCATTCCTTCCTGTTGCTCTGTGGTGTCAAGGTATATATTACATGGCTTCAATGTTATCGGAACTGCCTAACACGGACTGCTGCGTAGACTAAAGTCTTACTGTCTGTCAGTCACTGAAAAGAAACAATGACCACATCCTTGCTTGGGTGAACATTACCACCGAGGACCAGTTGGGCAAGGGCATTCTTTATAACCTTGAAGAACCTTGAAGTAGCATCACGATATCCCCTAACACCAAACAAGATCTCAAACAGTGCCTGGACTATGGAATGAAGGCAGGCCCAGCAGGTGTTAGCTGCATAAATGAAGGTCCGAGGAGAATATGGCAGTTCAGACAACTTCTCGTAACCTAGATCACAGTTACGGGTCAATTCTTGTTAGTAAAGAATATGCACTTTGGTGCACATCATGGAATTCGCGTACGTGTTTAAGTTGTCGAGTATATGCCATCAATAAAAATGCAGTCCCTTTCTCACAGGGTAGGCAGAAGGAATGATAAAGCCCTGATGAGGTTCAGTGTCCTTACATCAGTGTGACTGTAGCCCTTCCCAGCCAGCCCAAAGGGTTGAGTACAAGAGTGCACTGGGCTGTTTTTGGCGGATAGGGACCCTGAATGTCACTGTGTGCAGTGTACTCCTTGGAGTGGAAGTCTCCACTCCAAGTCTTGGAGTAGGAGTCTTTAGTAACTCTTAAGTCCAAACCTCCATGGGCACCATGGCTTCTTTGGTTCCAACGGAAGGCAGTAGGTTCTCTGCAGCCAAGAAATAAAAGGGGAACTGTACCAAGAACCCACGGATCTTTTTCAGTTCTTCCTCAGCTTTAACAGGATCTTCCTTTGCCAATATGGGCTTGTTTATGAAGTCTCTCAGCTGAATTAACTTGTGTACTTCATCACTGGGAAGGCACCGGAATACCTGGTTAAGACATGAAAGAGTTGCTTTTCTTATTTACTACAAAGAAACTGCTAAATATGCTTCCTTCCAAAAATAAAAGGCATAGACAGATTCCTGTCTGATGCATACAAATTATTAACCCCAGGATAAAGTCAAGCTCTTGATAAGGAATTTCACTGAGAGTTCCTAGTAGCTCGCCATGATCATATAGTGATTAGGAATTTCACTGATGTTATTTTTTTGAATAATAATCAAGCTTTAGTTCTGGATAATGCTCAATCTTTAGTTTCAGTGGAAGCTCTGGTTTAAGAGGAAAACTGCGTAATTTATTTTTTCTAACTTCTTATTTTGAAAAATGTTCCTATCTGTACCTTTACTTAGTTATCAATTGTATACTAATTTTGCTAGTTGACAATGAGTTTCAGAATAAGGACCACGTATCTATGTAATCACAATGTCATTCTCACACCTCAGAAAATCAATTGCACATCATTTAAGATATAGTCCATGCTCAGATTTATTCTAAAGTGTCTTTGATAGTTGTTATGAATGCAATCCAGGATCCAAATAAGGCTTTCCACTGCATTTTAAAAACCACATCTTAAAAGACTTTATGCACATGACCTATTTGATCATGGCCTTATGTCAGTATGAAATAAGGCTATGTAGTCATCAAGTTCCCTTAGGAATGATGAAGTCTCCGTGCTGGAAGGACTCTGCAAGTCATGAAGAAGAACACACTGTTACCCAATCTGATAGTCAACAGATCTCAGGTTGAATATTTAGCATGATGCAAAGCTGGCTACTTCGTGAGCTAACCTATTTCACTGACAGACAACCCTTCACTCTTTTACATAATCAATGGATAGAACTTGCATTTTAAAATGCCTTTCCAAAACTAGAGCTGTCCAATTAAAAAAATGTCTCATTATTAATAAGCTTCATTGGAAGGATGGATACCACTCACCATGTACTACGTGATACATACATTTAATAGTCTTTATCTTCATATTCTCTAGTAAGTATTTCTCCTAATTTATTGAATGAAAGGCTCAGAGTGTTAAGTCACTATACATAAAATTATATCACCTACAACTAAGTGAGATGGGTTGGGCCTAGGTCTGACTCATTTTTTTCTCTCTCTGCCTCTTTTCCCTTTGTCACCAGACATGTACAAAGGCTGAGTAGCCACGTGCTAAGTATGACCATGATGGATTCCTGAATTAGAGAGATCAGAATGCCACTGAAGTCTCTTCTAAGTCATAACCTATGATGCTTTTGGCCTCTTTGTTTTCCAAGTCTACAAAGTAATATTTTAGTATGACTAGGAGATACGAGGTCTGTCCAGAAAAAATCCAGCCACTATGAACATAACAAGAATGGTTTGCATGACATCAGTGTCACCTGGCAGCCAAGGACAGTGGACTGTACTAGTACAGGTGGTAGATGTCAGTGAGTATGTGTACTGTGTGGCTGTCGCATTCAAAATGACTGAGTGCGTAGAGTAACGACCCTTCATCAGATGTTTTGTTAAGCTTGAACATTCCTCCATGGAAACTATTTGGATGATTCAGAAGGCCACAGCTATGGGCGCAGCTTCATCATGACAATACACCTGCTCGTGCATCACACCTCATGCAGTTTTTTTGAGAAACATCAAATCCCAGGTGACTCAGACCCTCTACAGCCCAGATTTGTTACCCTGTGACTTCTGGCTTTTCTCAAAACTAAAATCATCTTTGAAAGGGAAGAGATTTCAGACCATTGATGAGACTCAGGAAATTATGATGGGGCAGCTGATGGTGATTGGGAGAACTGTGTGAGGTCCCAAGGTGTCTACTTGGAAGGGGATTGAGACATCATTGTCTTAGGTACAATGTTTCTTGTCTCTTCCTCAATAAATGTCTTAATTTTTCATATTACATGGCTGGATATCTTCTGGACAGGCCTCATATATTCTTTTTTATACTCATTTAGAATATGTTATACCAATTGTATATAAAAATAATGATGTATTTTTGTGATGAGATTCAATGACTTACCTTGTCATAAATTGTAGCATTCCGAGCTGCCGTTGAAACCCACACCTCCTTGAAGAATTTGTCACTCACTGGATCCTGAATGTCCTCACTTGGGTCACAAAGATAGCCAAGGACAAGCCTGAAATACAAGTGTCCTTCAAATTGAGTAACCCAAATAAAGAAGTTTGCTGCAGGCAGTGTTTCTAGCAGTAACATCATTACTCTGTGTGCACGTGCACGTATGTGTTATTTTTTAAAACCCATGTTGCAAAACAAAACAAAACAAAAACCCTTAACTTGCTATGATGCTTTAAAGTTTTAATGATTGGACAGGAATAAAGGCCTTAATTTCGACCTAAGAGTATCCTTGTAATTTGGTCTAAGGGTGTGAGTGAGTACCTGGAGTACAGAATTAGCATTCACAACTTGTGCCAGCAAATATACTAAGCCCCTTCCAAGAACTGTCAGTAAATCTTCATCAACCTTATGAAAAAATAACTATTATTATCTTCATTTTCTAGATAAGGGAAAAGAAACATGGAGAGGTTCAGTAACTTGTTCAAGGTTATACAGCTGGTAAGCTGTAGATGTGGGATTCCAACCAGTTCCATTAGATTCCCAAACCAGTGTTCTTTATCATGACTTGATCTTCCTAAATTCCTTCCCTCTTTCCTGCCCTCCTTCCTTCCTTCCTTCCACCCAAGGACTATGCTGAAGTCTAGGGTATAGAAGTGAACACAAATGACATGGAGCCTCTCTGGGAAGATTTAAATTTGGTAAAGTGAAATCACTGATAAATAATCACCCTCACAGGAATTAATTAACATTTTTATAAATACCAGGTATGCTTTAAGAGCATGATAGGGGAGTAATTAGGGAGGCTTTGAATTTTGCCTACTTGTCTACCTAACCTTACCTACCATCCTTTAGAATTCAATAGTCACCTCTATAAACTTTTTATGGCTCCCCCTTTCCAGTCTCTCATTTTTCCCTGTCAATCCTAGGAGGTTTGAACATTCTGTAATTCACATATGCTTTAGTTTTATCATCGCACTTTTGACACTTGATGCAATTGTTTTGGTTGGTTTCTAACAGGCTCACTTCTAGCATATAAATTCTTTGAGAGAACATAACTTGGCTACTCTCATATCCCCAGAGTGCCTGGTATAAAAGAAACCAAATATTAGATCTTATCTGAATTGATCATATAAACATAAAACAAAGAAATAAGAAATTCTCAAGCAAAGCAAGACAAATTTTAGAGGTCATAATGAAAATTATAAAAACCTTACAGAAGGTCTTAATGTTAAAAAGTACTTCCATCTTAATCCTGCAAGGCAGATGGTACATGATTGCCATTTTAAAGTTTAGAGGCATACTAATAATAGAGCTATAATTCGAACTGCATCTAAAGCCCTTTGCTCACATCCCTGGTAGGTTTCAAGAATATCCAAAAGGTTTGTGCTACACTGGGAGTAGAAGTAGAGAAAAAGTCCTGAAGGACTTTGGCTTTCACAGTGAGTGAACTTGGGACATACTACAGACATGGGAGGCGAGCAGTGACAAGGATCTGATTTATATATTAAAATATGGCCACTGTATTGAGAACAGACTGTGTGGGGCAAGGGTTGGAACGGGGACACCAGTTAGAGTTGCTGCAGTAATCTAGGTGACAGGTGATGGAGGCTGGGTGGCGGAGGGAAAGGTGGAGCCAACAGGCTTTACTGATAGCAGGTGTAAGGTGTGAGAAAAGTGAGAAATCAAGGATGGCTAGCAGGCTTTTGGCTTGAGCAACTAGAAGAATGCTGTTACCATTTGCTAAGATTGGAAATTCTGCGGGTACAGCCCGTTGGTGGGGAAAGATTAGGAACTCAAATTTACACTTGTTGAAATATCTGTTAACTACTCCAGGCAGCTGGATAAGTGGATCTGGGGTTTGAAAGAGACTTGGTTGGAGATAGATGTTTTAGAATTGCCCACATATGTATATTCATAAAGCCCTGTGACTTTAACTGGGTTTAACAAAATGAGTGAGTATAGACAGAGAAGAGGACCCAGTGTCCCTCAACAGTAGGAGACAGGCGGAGTGGCCATCAAGGCTGAAGAACAGCCAGAGGATGTGGTGTCCTGGAACCACATGAAGTATACAACAAGGAGAACTGTATGGAATTCAAATGAGAAATAGCCATTGATTTAAGGATATAATAGTGTGGAAGTCATTACATAGTTACCTCCTTTGTATTTAAATAAATGTAGCTTGCCCTGGCTGGAGGCTCAGTTGATTGGCATGTCATCCCATACACTAAAAGGTTGTGGGTTTAATACCCAGTCAGGGCACGTACAGGAGGCAACCAGTGTCTCTCTCTCTCTCTCTCAAATCAATAAACATATCCTCTGGTGAGAATTAAAAAGTAAATAAATGTAGCTTTATGCCATCATTTTTAATGGGTGCAGAATTCCCCATCATGTGAAATTTATTTAACCAATTATTTTATTATGGCTTTTTGGGTGGTTTCCAGTTTTCCATTACTATGAACAGTGCTTATTACCTCCTGAAAAAGCTTAGCCAATCTTCCAGGGATTAAAAGACATCTCATTTTAGTTTTAGTCTGCATTTTTTTCTGCTATGTAAAAATCCCTTAAAATAAGTGGATCTGGCACCATGAGCTCAAGAGTAATATCAGAGGTTTGTAACCTCAAAATTCTATTTCCCCTTCAAATAATGTGTCCTTTAGGCAAGACAGAAATAACTTTAAGAAAGGTCTTAAGGGATGATGTTTGCACATGGATGCTGCTGCTCATTAAGATCCAAAGGTAAAATATACTGCACCTAATTTGAGGGACTGCTCAAGTTATAACAGTAAGTTAATTATAATAATACCTTTATTTGGGTCAGGTCTAACTAGCTGAAAATTGAGCAAAAAGAGTATTTCTGTGACTTGGCTTTTAAATTGGAACAAGAGGTAAGGCAATGTGCCTACCAAAGTATCAGTGAGAAGCCTGTATGTACAGAAAGCATTTAAGTAAGTCTGTAACAGACAATACCTAGTAATAAATTATTTTCCCTGTCAGTTTTTTAATTACAAGGAACATATTAAAATGCACAGTAAAAATAATATGAAGTATTTGGGGTATTCTTTTGAAGACTAGGGTTCCAGAGAAAACTCAATTGCTTTTATGTTGATGTATATAATGGCAATTATTTAAAGTTTAATTGTTTATGCATCAGTGGAACAACAGAAAAACTGCAGAAAATTGTTTCTGTTCTTTCCATTCTTCATGTCTATCACTTTAAATGATTCTGACTCCACTTGTGTGGATAATGCTTTCTGTTGAGTGATGGTTATGTCTGTACAGTTTGGATAATTTTCTAGGACTTAATGAACTGTTCTGCACATAGTTGTAACATTCAGTGCAGTGCCCTGATGATTGATTCCACTTAGAATTGATTTCACATCCAAATGTGCCTGTCTATTTTTATTCAAAAGTAGTCTAGATTGAAAATAGGTTGAAGTTGATTTTTTTAAGGAAAAAAAATGGGCTGTGCTCTAAGCCACAATATTTATCTTTGAGAATATTTCCTACTAAAAAAGGCTAAAATTGACACAACGTTTTTGTGGTGCTTTTTATTATATTATCTGTGTTTGGCATTGTGGCAAAATGAAAATGATTGTTCAAGAACAAATGCCCTTTTAAGACAGTTTGAAAATTGCCAGGAAAAATAAAAGCATGTTGGAATAAACTTAGCATAACATGTAGAGACCAGCATAAAAAATAAAAATAAAACTAATGATTACTGAAGAACAACACCTGCCCCCTGTAATAAACAAACAAGAAAACCTCAAGCTTTATTGAACAAAAAAAAAAAAAAAATTAAGGTTTTATTTAGTTTTGAGAGAAGGGATGGGAGGAAAAAAGAGAGCTAAACATTGATGCATGAGGGAAACATCAATCGGTTGCCTCTTGCATGCCCCCAACCCAGTACCTGGCTCACAGCCCAGGCAGGTGCCCTGACTGAGAATCGAACCGGTGACCTTTTGGATTTTGGGATGATGCTCAATCTCCTCAGGCACATTAGTCAGGGCAGAACAGAAATTTTAAAAAATAAATGAAAGCCTATACCTTATTCTTCAGTAGGGTGACTCAGTATTATAAAAGATGTCAATTCTTTTTATATTAATCTATAAAGCCACTGTAAGCCCAATAAAAAAAACTAGGAGAATTTTAATAAATAACTCAAAAGTTCATGTGTAACAATGAATATTTAAGTTAAGAGTAGCCAAGATTATTCTGGGAAGTGGTATGGTAAGAAGCAGTATTAAAATTCACAGCTAGAATAATTAAAATGCATCAACCTGCAAATAAGCAGACTTTCAGTAGAACATAATGGATGTACTAGAGCTGTCGGGATATGCGCACATTCGGTGTATCAGAGACACTACAGGTTGGAGAGGCAGAGTGCCTGCCTGCACGCACACCATGTGGTTCTGGGTCAGTTGACTGGTCGGGGGAGAATGTTAGCGTCCTTACCTTATTTCTTACATTACAGTAAACTGCAGGTGTTACATATAAAAAGTAATATCAAGTAAGCACTAGAAAAAATGTAGGTAAATATTTCATCTTGGGCTGGTAAAGCTATTCTAAACATATAAGGGGAAAGAAAAAAAGCAGAAAGATTGGTTAATAAGAATTGAAGTTTCCCCTAAATACTTCAAAGATGACTATGAGGCAATTAAAAATCGGCTTTGCAACAAATATGACCTAGAAATTTATTATTACTTATAAATCATTGAAAGAACATAAAACATTCCAACTGGGCAAAAGAATGAATAGGCCAGGCAGTCTACAAAAAAAGAACAATTACATATGGCTAATAAATATATTTTTGAAAACCCTAAAAAATACAAATTAAAATAATCAACCATTTGGAATCCAACAAATTGACAATGACTAAACAAAATATGGAACTCAGAAAAGACAGGAGGAATAAGCCCTTTAAAACAGTGCTAGTGATACAACAGAAAGTTAGAGGGTAAAGAACACTGCATAATTCTATTGACTAGAAATTCCATAGTTAGGGTTTAGTTAAGGAAACAATTAAGAAGGTAAACAAGATGCTATCTACAAATATACCATATTTCTATATAAGAAAAAATCTGCTATCACTTAGGTATTAAAGGAATTATAGCATACTCATAGGACACAACACAACAGAGCCCTTATATGTTGCAGAAAATAGTGACATAGTGACACGGGAAAGTGTGTGTGACATTATTTAAATAATAAATAACTGTATAATGGCAAGATTCTAATTACTGTTTTTAAAAGATATACAGTATAGCAATATATATGTATAGAAAAACAATGGAATGATATATACATCAAAAGTTAGTATTGTCTTTAGCACTGAGTGATGGGATTACAAATAAATTTGATTTTTAATTGCTTTTCTGTGTTTGCCAAATTTTCTATAATGAAAAATATGTACGTTGAAATCAAACCTTCTACTGCTATAATTATTATACATTTAGAAAGTCACCAAAAAGCCCACCAGTTTAGAGAAAAAACTTCATTCAGTTCGTGGAACAGAAAAGATATGGCATTTATTTCTAGTTTACACAAGAAATATTTTTTTCCTTATCTATTCTGCAGTAGGCAATCAATGTGTTGATTAGCAGGGTACTAATTTTAAACTCTCCTGGGCTAAATAAAACACATTAGAAGCTAATTGAAATGTCAATGATTTGAAAAAAATCTTACTAGCAAAACAATTAGTAACAAAGGCAATAAATACAGCAATAAAAACTGTGAGAAGGTACTGACAGTCAAATTTTGAGGGATGGATTTGCTGAGCTGCTGGGGCAGAGAGCACAGAGTGGGCCCTTTCTGGAACTGAAGTTTATACTGGTTTTCAAAAGCAGAGTCTGGAGTCAGAAATGAGGGAAATGGCCCCAGCGTTTGCAGGAAGGGAAGTGTTCATTTCGTGCCCATCTGTAAGTGAACCAGTTTCCAAATGTGACCATCAATACCAGAAGGGTTAAAACATTGAGGTCAGTTGTGTCTGCATGGTGCCTTTCCCAAAATAGCTTAAAGCACTGCCCTTATACAGGGACACTTGCTGCCTTTCACTGTGAAATCCAATCCTGGCAAATACAGTTCTGCTGGAATCACAGTTGGGAACTTACTGCAAAAGCTGAGATGTGGGAGAGTGGGCAGGGTGTCCATGGAGAGTGGGGAGATCACCGTGTTACAGTGAGCAAGGGAAGAGGGACAAGAGATAAGAACCCAGGGTGGAGTTAGGCTCTAGAAGGACTATTGACACCTGAGTGTAAACTACTAGGGTTGGGGTCAGGCCAGTTAGAGCAAATACCTAGAAAGTCCTCAGTAACAACGACATGAAGGCCACACTCAGGACCACATAGCCCTCACTACCTAACCCTGTGATCTCGCTGCTCAACTATAGATATGTTTAAAAATCACACCTTGTTGCAGAAGATTAAAAATCTTCCATGTCTGGAGTCATCTCAAATGAGAACCAAAGTTTCCACATTTAAGTTTAATACTAATAAAAAAAAAAAAAACCAATAAAATTCAGGACCCATTTATAATTTAAAACAAAACAAACAAACAAAAAGCTCTGGGCAAAGTGGGAATAGAGGGAGTACACCTCAATGCAATAAAGACCATACATGACAAACTCACAGCCAATATTATATCTAATGAGCAAAAGCATTTCCCTTAAGATCAGGAACAAGGCAGGGATGTCTGATTTCACCTCTCAGATTCAATATAATACTGGAAGTCCTAGCACAGCAATTGGACAAGAACAAATAAAAGGCATTCAAATCAGAAAGAAAGAAGTAAAACTGTCATTATTTGCAGATGACATGATCCTTTATGTAGAGAATCCTAAAGATTCCACCAAAAATCTGGAATAAATGAATAAAGTAGCAAAATATAAAATAAATATACAGAAATCAGTTGCATTTTTATACATCAATAATGAGCTATCAGAAGGGTAAACTAAGAAAACCATCCCATTTATAATTGCTTCAAAAAAATATAAAACACCTAGGAATAAATTTAACCAGATGTAGAAGACCTGTAGTTGGAAAATTGTAAGATGCTGAAGAAAGAAATTAAAGAAGATACAAATAAATGAAGGCATATACCATGTTCATGGATTGGAAGAATTAACATCATAAAAATGTCCATACTACTCAAAGCAATCTATAGATTGAACACAGTTCCTATCAAGATACCAATGGCACATTTCACACAATTAGAAGAAATATTCCAAAAATGTATATGGGCCCATAAAAGACCCTGAATAGCAACACCAATCTGGAGAAAGAAGAGCAAAGTTGGAGGAATCATGCTACTTCATACAAAACTATACTACAAGGCCATAGTAATCAAATAGCATGGCTCTCGCATACAGATCAATGGAACAGAATAGAGAACTCAGAAATAAACCCACACCTTTATCATCAATTAATATTTGACAAAGGAAGCAAGAATATACAATAGAGTCAGAATAGTCTGTTCAATAAATGATGTTGGGAAAATTGAACTGATATAGGCAAAAAAAAAAAAAAAAGAGAGAGAGAGAGAAAATAGACCACCTTTTTAACACCATACACAAGAATAAACTCAAAATGAATTACAGACTTAATTGTTAGACTTAAAACCGTAAAATCCTAGAATAAAACATAGGCAGTAAGATCTAAGACATCTTGCATAGCAATATTTTTTCTGAAACATTGCCTTGGGCAAGAGAACAAAAGAAAAAATAAACAAATAGAACTATATCAAACTAAAAAGTATTTGCACAGCAAAGGAAACCATCAACAAAATGAAGAGACAACTCACTGAATGGGAGAACATCTTCCCTCATACATTTGATAAGGGCTTAATATCCAATATTTATAAGGAACTGTTTTTGGTTTTTTTTTTTTTGTTTTTTTTTATCAACACCAAAAAAATTAAAAATCCAATTAAGAAATGGGCAGAGGGCCTGAATAGATGCTTCTCCAGAGGACATACAAATGGCCAGTAGACATGTGACAAGATGCTCAGCATCACTAATCACCAGGGAAATGCAAGTTAAAACTACCACAAGCTCTCACCTCATACCTGTCAGAATGGCTATTGTCAATAAACCAATACACAGTAAGTGTTAGTGAGGATGTACAGGAAAGGGAACCATTGTGTACTTTTGGTGGGAACACAGATTGGTACGGCTACCGTGGAAAACAGTATGAAGTTACCCCTCAAATTAAAAATGGAACTGCCCTATGACTCAACAATTGCACTTCCGGGAGTATATCCAATTCCACTTGTGGGAATATATGCACTCCTGTGCTCATTGCAGCATTATTTACAATAGCCAAGACCTGGAAGCAGTCCTAACGCCCATTAGTAGATGAGTAGATTTTAAAAAGCTGTAATACATTTACATTTACCTGATGGAATACTATCCAGACAATAAAAGAGAAGGAAATCTTACCTTTTGCAGCAGCATGGGTGGACCTGGAAACTATTATGCTAAGTGAAATAAGCCAGTCAGTGAAAGACAAGTACCTCATGATTTCACTTAAGTGTGAAATCTAATGAACAAAATAAACCAACAAATACGGTGGAGACAGACCCACAGATACAGAGAACAGACTAACACTGTCAGAGGGGAGGGGCTGGGCCTGGGTGAGAAGGCTGAAGGGATTCAGGGAAAAAAAGACAAGGAAGACTCATGGGCATAGGCAACAGTATGGTGATTACCAGAAGGAAGGGACTAGGGAAGACACAAGAGGGTAAAGGGGGGATAAACGGTGATGGAAGGAGACTTGACTTGGGCGGGTAACAATACAATATACAGATGATGTACTGCAGAACTGTATACCTGAAACCTACATAATTTCATTACCTAATGTTACCCCAATGAACTCAATAATTAAGTAAATAAATGAATAAGGTTGACACCAGTAGTTTCTAGCATTCTCCTTTAATAATTTTTATTATAGCCCTATATTACTGGAACTATGTCAATTTCTAAAAATGAGCTCACTATAAGAAAACTTCAATAGGCATTAGATGGTTTGACCTGGCCTGGTCCCAGATCCATTAATAGATTTACTTTATTTTTATTTTTAAAAAATATTTTACTTGATTTGATTTAAAGATTTTATTCATTATTTTTAGAAAGAAGGGCAGGGATGGAGGAAGAAAGGGAGAGAAATATCATTGTATGGTTGCCTTTCACCTGCCTCCAGCTAAGGACCTGGCTGGAGACCTGGCTTGCAACCTGATTATGTGCCCTGGCTGGGAATTGAACCAGTGACCCTTGGGTTCATAGCACCGATCGGTAGCACCGATCCACTGAGCTACCAGCCAGGGCCATTAATAGATTTAAAATGCTAGTTTCCTCTATTCTACATAAACATAATAAAAACTCGTAAAACAGAAAACATTTACACCATATAGTCCTGGCAGTTCCCATCCCATGTTCTGGGAGACACTGCGCTAGAGAAAGAAGAACCTGGGCTGGGTTCCACCTCCCACAGCAGAACTACATGGGGTGATACAGCACTGCAAGGCCCACCTAAAGCACTGCAGCCGAAGTCCTTGGGCAAAACGACCAGCCTGGTACTCTTGTCCATCCATTACTGAAGGAACTGTCTCGGTGTCCTGCACAATGACTGCCATTTCACTGTCACGCTTTCCCAGCATGCTTCGGTCATTTATGTTGGCAGAGCCTGTAAGGAAAGACAGGGAAACTGAACAATCCTCTCCCCATGGCAGACTCTGTCAGCTGCCCTCCCACACTCAATTCTTCCTTGCTAACAAAACCCTAATTTTACCTTAGAAAAAGGGGTGCCATTATAGGACAATAATGAACAAAACAAATAAATAAGCAAAATAGAACCAGATACATGAACACTATGAATAGTCCTTCAGTGGGCAGAGGGGAGGGGGTAGGAGGAGGCAAAGAAAGGGAGCAGTTTAGTCAAGGAACTAGTATGGAAGAACCATGGACATGGACAACAAGTGGGATTGACTTTGCGGGGGAGTGGGTGGTTGGGGAAGGGGACAGAGAGAGTAAAAAGGGGATAGATGTAATACAACAAGAATAAAATTAAATTACAAAGAAAAAAAAGAAAGAGGGGTGTTTCCCTATCCCAGGAGTGCATCTTGGTCAGTTTAAGCTAGACATTGCAACTTCATTATTTTTGCTAGTGATTGACTCAGGAGTGGACATTTGACATGATTTTAGCCAGGGTGACATGAAGAAAAGTCTGCTAGGGGCTTCTGATAAAGTTTTTTTTTTTTTCCCTTTTTATAAACTTACACAAGAGCAGAATGCTGTTTCTTTTAGCTTTTGAATAATTTGGCTTGAGCAGTTGGATGAGGATGTGATTCCAAGGGCTGCTGCAGCCACTTTGTAACGACTAGGAGACAGACAAGCTGAAGACGGCAAGCAGAAAGAAGATAGACTCTGCATCTTTAGTCCCTGAATTAGCCAACACTAGAACCTTCTCACCTTCTGTTTCACACATTTCTAGCTGAATTTCCTACTCTGTGGCTCAAAGGATTCTAACTGATATAATCATTAAACATACAAAGAAAAACAGACACGCTTACCAGTTCAGTTTTTAGACTTAATCAGACACTACATACTTTAACTCATGATCATATAATTATGAGCGTCAAAACCATGAGTAACTTCACAATCAAGAGTCCACTTTTCAAACAGATTATTGTTAGTGGCTCAGCGTTTTCCATTCTCTTGCCTGACGTGCGCAACCGGCCAACAGTTTCTATATGAACTTGCCTCCATTGCATTTTTAAATCCAAATGAGCTGAGAATGTGGCTCACGTGCAAAGGGCAAGTATTTTGGTACTAGTTGAACCTGTCCTTTCTGCATTTCTCTGCCTTTTATTCAGGAACCCCATTGAGATAAAAACAACAAAAAAGTACCTTTCGAATTTTCCATGGGGGTAATCTGTGTGCCCTTGAGGACAGAAAGAGAAATTCAGCCTCTAAGAACTAAAGTAAGAGCTCTTCATACTCCCAAGGCCACATCTTTAGTTTCAAGAGAGTGAGTAAGAATTCTGGCAAAATTGATCTATGCTAGCCTAAATAAACTATGGCTTTGAGGGTTCAGAGACATTTTTAGAAAACAAGTCAGTTAAAAAACTGAACAGATTTATTTAACTGATAGCTCTGTTACTGAAAACTACTCTGCATTTATACTTTATGTGAAATAAAACAGGTTGGAAGTCAAAGTGACCTTTAAAAGTAAAATATTTCCATCTGTCAATTTTTACTTCCAGAATTCTGAAATCTTCGTAAAGACACCAAGTGAATTTTATTTCACTTTGTTTTTCAATTTCAGCAAACATCAATATTTCCCCTTCCTACTGTCACTTGCAAATTTAATATATATTCTGAGATTGGCTTCTGAAGGGCAAATCAGAGTGTCTTGAGGGGAATAAGAGAAACCTTGTTATGAGTGAAATAGAGGAGTAAATAAATCCCTAATGAGCTCTAATCTCTATAGAGCAAGAGATCAGAGACACAAGACACTTTTCTTAAATGCCTTATATATGTAGTAAAAATGTGTGTGTACATGTGTACCTGGCACCCATGTCAAATCATTTATCTGACTCATTGTTAATACTGTTTCTCTTCTGGCCTTACAGTGTATGTGTAACATAGTATTAGAAAGCAAAACAATTCAATGATGGGAAAATAAAGCTTGCCATGTGTGTAAAACAATGAAGCTGAACGCCCATCCCTCTGGTCAAGTTGATCTAATCTGGCTAGCATGTACAACCAGTACCTCTATCCTGAATCTGTTGGTAGGGAAAGAAGTCTGGGTAATTCTACTATATATCCTTGACAAGAAGACTGCAGACATTAGTCTAGAGCTACGTCATATCATTACTTCACACCTCCCCCTAACCACGCTCACACCAACAAAGCTGGTCTGCTTTGCAGTTTAATGACACCCAAAACAAAGACTCTAGAGGAAAAAACAGAGCATAGATGCAACAATGTTTTAATATCCTTCTGATTCTGAATCTTGCACAACTTTGGATCTATGAAAATAGTCAGGTTGTGTGGTGCAAACACACACAAATTACCACTAGGTATTTGTTTGTGACATGTTTTCCCATCCCATTTCTCCTTCCACTCCCAAATGTAGGCATTTGGATTCAATAAAAATAAGATACATTAAAGAATTAAAGACAGCAGGCCGATTATTGCACTGCAGGGTCAAATTTCTGCCTTTAGATACTATAATTTGCACAGTGGCCATTTAATTGCTCTGGACCTGTGTTCTTCATAGATAAAAACAGGGATTAGAAAAATTGTAGGTGAAAAAGATTGCTTCAGAAACACTTTAGATAGTATGTTACTGCCCCTATCCACTGCAAAGAAAGCTTGGGAGGACCAGAGAGAAAGATTTCTACATGGTACGAGTCAACCAGCAAGAAACACAATTAGAGACCATTTACTTACCAATGATAACAGTGTTGTCATCAGCAATTAGCAACTTGCTGTGGACATAGATGAGCTCAGTTACTAGGTTTCCTTCAAGCTCTGCATGTGTTCTAAGACCACAGAATGATATGTAATTTATCCACTGATTGCCAACTGTAAGTTTAAAAAAGAAATTCCTAAAGTTAATATGACCAAGCTCAATAAAAGCACATTCAATTTGATCAAAACAGCTATAGTACTTAAATAGGTTAAGAATAGATAGTATAATGTGCATGTGAGTGTGTGTGTAATTCCAAAATTCACCCAGGATCTGTTTTTGCTATCTGAATAATTTTATGCTGTTGATCTGGTACACATACATTTAAAATATCATACTGCAGTGCTTTCTATGTCTTCCTTTTGCTGAGGCAATCCAAAAATATGTTTAACTATGAACATTTTACGTTAATGATTTGGTGAGTGACCGCGGAAGTGTGATCATGAGAGCTGCACCAGAGTCAATAAGCCAAGACTTTGGTGGGACACCATCTTGGTTGACATGGGCTATGGCTTAAATCAGATGCAAGATGCGTGCCCAACCTATCTGATGAAGGCATAGTTTGCAGCCTATGAGCCCAGAGCAAGCAGAATCAGGTGTGTAGTTGAATACATTGTCCTCTCATCCTGCAAAGGCCATTCATGTGATAGGAAGAAATGCATGCCACACCCATAGCCAGCCCATAACCACTACCCTGACATGTGTGACAGCCACAGGTTTCATGGTCCCTTCTCCACACAGCAGCTGTGTTGGATAAGCAAAGCCGCATACTAGATTAAATGAAGTGGAACCAAACCATCACAGATTCTAATAGAATGTAAATCTTTTTTATTTCTTTACAGGAATCTGAAACACTTTAATAAAACCAATGTAGTTCATGTTCTACTTACTGAAGTTTCCATTTATTAGTAATGTTTTATTTTACTGTTGATGTCATGCAGTGTTTCTATTATATAGGGGTATCTTGGAAAGAAATCCATTCATAGCTGATACACAGAGATTCCTCCGCTTACAGGTAACCCTCCCTTTACATACACGGGTGACCTTGCAGCTGTGTCTGCCAAGAAATGATGTGCGGGGGTACATCATGTGCAGGAGGTGCATTTCTAAAGTTTCATGTAAAGGAGATTCAGCAAATAATTTTTTCTTCATTTGTTAACATGATATTGGAAAGATATTCCATACAAAGCATTGCCTCCTCTTTGAAGTAGTGAGGAGTATTTCCTCTCCTAAGTTTTTCATGCCCATTAATTCCTGGAAAGCATTTCCAATATAATGCCCAATATGTTCTTTTACAACCATTTACTTAATTCTCCATTTTGCCTTCTGATGTAGAGGCCTCACACAGTTTTGTCTTCTCAATCCTTGCGTAGTGCTTTAAAAAGTTAAAACGAATGAATAGAGGATTGGATAAGAAGGTGGCAGCTAGTATTTTATCTTTTAGTTTCTCCGTATCATCCACTTTTCCTGTGGCTGACTCATAATCTAGAATCCAAAATTCTAAAACATAAAGCAGCTTTTAAAAAAATTATGGATCCAATCCTGTGCTAAAAGCACCATTTTTGCAGTAACTTCCCACAAAATATCCACACCGAACAATACAGTAGACCACGGTTTGCGGAGTGCATAAACCACTCTGGGACACCTGGTGGAAGCAGGGTCCTGGGACTCCCCCAGAGGTTCTGATTCCCCAGAAGTCTATAATTCAAATGCCCGAGGGGACATCATTCTTTGAATGACACTGCTATGAGCCTTGGTATTTACAGATTTAAGATTAGTGGTACACACTCAGAAACTAATACAGCATGACCAAGTGAGATGCATTCTAATGGTGCAAGTCTGTTCAATTTGAGGAAACCTGTTCATATAAGACAGGATATTGATCAATCTAGGGAGAAAATCATCTAATTATCACAACAGATGCTGAAAAGTTTTGACACAATTCTGTATATTCTGGGACTGAACTGGATACATATATTCTAGGTAACAGGAGCCAGGTTTCTCACTGAAAGGGAAAGGAGTTATAAAAACAGGAATTCCTAGAAGGAATTCTGTGAGATTGGAATTGGAGGTATCAATATGCAGATATGGAGACTATATTAGATAGACGATTGATAGATAAGTAAGAATACAAAAGGCCTAAAGCAATGATAAGCCCATAGCAATGATCATATATATTTAGCACCCAGATTTTGGTTTCTAAATTCTATATTCCACTGAAAGAATCTAGGTTCCTTGGAGAAATGGCTGATTACAGGGCTCGTTCTAGGAATGTACAAGATGAGTCTGAAACTGTTGTTGAGCCAATGAAAAAAGAAGGAAAAAAGGCTGATGGGGTCATGTCAAAAAGCACACAAAAGTCCCTTAGGGGCCAAACCTATGTGAGTTGAGCATCAGATTATGATCCATTGAATAAAATAAGGGTCCATAAATGCATATCAATATAAAAACAAGAATATATACATAAATGTAGAAGAGGGGAAAGCTTTCATTGTAGTAGAACTGCAACTAAGAAATGAAAAAGTAATAAATATAGATGATACAATGAAATGAGAAAATCAGCATTTAGCAACTATCATAGTATTAATAATTGAATTGTAGTAGTAATAAATGATCCATTAAAGAATCATCGTGAAATAAGCCAGTCAGTGAAGGACAAATATCATATGATCTCACCCATTACGGGACAATAATGAGCAAAACTAACAACAAGCAAAACAGAACCAAGTATATGAATACAAGGAATAGGCCTTCAGTGGTCAGGGGGAACGGGTTTGGGAGGAGGGGGGAGGTAGAGGCAAAGAAGGGGAGCAGCTTAGACAAGAACCTAGTATAAAGGAACCATGGACATGGGCAACAGGTGGGATTGACTTTGGGGGGAATGGGTGGGTGGGTGGGGACAGAGGGGAGCAAAAAGGGGATGGATGTAATACAACAACAATAAAATTAAAAAAAAAAAAAAAAAAAAGAATCATCGAGTCCTAGCTGGTGGCACAATGGGTAAGGCGCTGGCCTGCAAACCCAAAGGTCGCTGGTTCGATTCCCAGCCAGGGCACATAACCAGGTTGCAAGCCAGGTCTCCAGCCAGGTCCTTAGCTGAAGGCAGGTGAAAGGCAACCATATATTGATGTCTCTTTCCCTCTCTGCTTCTCTCTCTTCCCCTCTTTCTAAAAATAATAAAATCTTAAAAAAAAAAAAAAGGAATCATTGATACATGCTAAAAATTATTGGACATTTGATAAGAAGCAGGATTTTTATATAGCCCGAAGGTGTTTTCTCACAAAATACTCATTAATTACAAAGGGAAATACGGTAGTTTTATCGTGGAGAAACCTGACAGACACCACTTTCACTCAGTGGTCAACATCAATATAACCTGTAATGGGGCAAATCAATGTCACATTCCTGCTAACACAGCCATCCCTTCCGTAATGTGCCTGCTGAAAGTGGATAGCCTGATTTAATCTTCAGGAAACAATAAATACACCCACATTGAGGCTATTCTACAAAATAACTAGTCTGTACTCTTCAAAAATACCAAGATCATAAAACCTCCACCTTTCCCCCTCTCCCCAAAAAAGACTGAGGAAAAATAAAAATGCCTGGCCACAAAATGCCACCACATGACTGTTGAATGAAGTCTGAGTCAGAAAAAATATTCCTCCCTACTTTTGCTATAAAAATATCAGTAAGACAACTGAAAAAATTTCAATAAGGTCTATAATAAGATAATAGCTTTACATTAATATCATTCTCATTTGTTTTGATAATTGAATTACAGCTGCTTTTAAAATGTCCTGTTATTTTTGTTTTATTCTTTTGTTTTTAGGAACACATACTTACGTATTCAGGGGTAAACAGGTATCATGGCTGCAACTTATTCTGAAATGGCCCAGGGGAAAGACACCCACTCATTTATTAAGAGAGCATGATGAAGCAAAAAGGTAAAATGTTAACCTTTGGGAAAGCAGAGTGAAGGGTATGCAGAAGTTCTAGAAACCAAAAAACTAAAATTATTTAAAAATGTTTTTAAACATTAATGATACTGATTAGCTGTTAGCAGCAAGCAGCCTGAAGGTTTAAGGCCTAATAATTTGCAATCTTCGAAGGCATAGATTTGTGCCATTCCAAAGCAAGGCTGGAGACTGTCAACAACATGTCAACGAGCTGGAGAACCTCTCAGCCCACAGAGAACAACCTGTACCCTTGGCTGTGAAATAACTCTATGAAGTGATAAAGACTTCATCTGTTTATGAAAAATGCCCTCATGAAGAAAGCTAAAGGTTAGGAGAAGGAACAGGGCCCAAAAGAAAGGTAAGGATTCCCCGCCAGAAACTGAACATTTTGGATGATTTCAAATGTGGCCTGTGAAACATAGTGGGGTGCCCATCTAGCAGGGAAAAAGCAAATTGAGAAACTGTCAGCTAGTAGTTTATTCTGTGGAAAAAACTGATCAACACGTCATAGATACAACGTTGGTGATATTCACTTGTGGGGTGAGGATCTACTGAGGAAATCAGTGATTTCTGAAAAAAAATAGGAGAAACCAGGCAGGTGTACAAGCATTAATATGAAGCAATGGATGAAAATACATCAGGGGTTTCCAAATGATGTGTCATGCAGGCCCTGTATCTCAGAACCTTGAGGTTTATACAGGCTCCTAGGGCATATTTGTTATGAACACATATACCTCAAAAGATGAGAAAATCATTACAGTAGGTTCAATATCTGTAAAGAAACTGCAAAAGGACTTCAAGAGTTGTTACAGGCTTTTGTTCCTTAAAAACTTGGAGCACTTCATATTTGTAGGTTTCTAATCTGGATTGAATACCTCTAGACCTACTGTTAAATTACACCAAATTGGGGGCTAAAGTGTCACAATTCACAAAAAGTACAAAAATGATAAAGAAATGCTTTAAATTAAACTGCTAAATCCCTGAAGATTGGGGTGTCAGATAATTATACATTAATAGCTGCTAGTTTTCTTTTCAAGAATTTTAACATATTCACAGCAGCATTTTTTGTTATTTTTAAAGAATTGAAATGGTAGAGAACTATAGTCTTCTATCCAATTAGAGATTAGCTAAATTCGTGTATTTAAAACCCACTACACACTTACAGAAACAAAACCAACAAAAAAATGCTGTACCTCAAAAAGGGGCATTATGTAATTAATCTGTTCTTTCCCTGCTTAGAGTAAGAACATTTTCCCCACTGAGATGTCTGATTTTGACCTGTTCCCAGGGTACTCAGAAATCTTTTCAGAAGAGGGCTTACACTGAAATTGTTTCTTGTGTTAAAATCCAATTTTCTCTCTCAATAGGCAAAGGCAGGAAGAGGGTCTAGAGCCAAAAGAGATGCTTTATAATAAGCTCAGGCCATTTTTATGGTTGTGAAACTAAGCAGGCTCATTCTAACTTGTTTTTCTCCTATAACCTCATGTTGCGTTTTATGAGCCACTTTCAGCACTGACTGGCCTTCCTGATTTTGTTTCATCAGTATATCTTTTGGAGACTTATTTATTCATTGTCTTCACTTGAAGCCAGTAGACAACTGAGTTACAGATAATGCTTTGCTAAGTCTCTGTCCTGGATGCAATTAGATAAAATTTTGCGAAGTGTTTATTGTTGGTGATGTGCATGTCTTATGTTGAAAGTTGTTCCTAAAGTTTTTTATTTTTTATTTTTGTCATTAAAATGAACGTACCTAAAGTATTCTATAGTTTCTTAGACTGGCAAACCAATAGTGAAAAATTATTGAACACCCTACATGCATACGAACATGGTATTATACATATAATACAAGTTTAATTCATTACTTTAAAAGTTCTGAATCATTTAAAAAAAACCTATATACCATAAAGTTTACTCCCTCATAATGTACAATTCAGTGATTTTTAAAAGTATATTGACATGCTACACAGTTATCACCGCTATCTAATTTTAAGACATTTTTTCTTACCTCCAAAAGAAACACCCTGCTTAACAGGAGTCACTCTCCTTTCCACTCTTGCTCCAGACCCCGGCCATGGCCAATCTACCTTCCTGTCTCTATAGATTTGCCTATTAAAATTTTCATAAAAAATTGAATTTATAATGCCCTGGCTGGTCGCTAAGTGGATAGGCAGGCCTGAGAACTCAAAGGTCGCTGGTTTGATTCCCAGCCAGGGCACATAACCAGGCTGCAAGCCAGGTCTCCAGCCAGGCCCATGGCTGAAGGCAGGTGAAAGAATGGCAACCATACACTGATGCTTCTTCCCTTTTCTTCCTCCCTTCCTGCCCTTCTCTCTACAAATAATGAATAAAATCTTTGAAAAATAAAATAAGTTAAAATGCTACAAAGCTTGTTGTTTTTTACCAAGATTCTGTTCTGTTTCTTGAATAGGCACTTCTCAGACTGTCACATGTCTTTAGGTGATTTCTAGAGTTCTGAAAAAAAGATGACTTTGGCAATTTTTGTTGCTTTCATGTAGAAGTGAATTTTGGGGAATCCTTTTATTATGCCATTCATAGTGATGTCCTAATTCTTTAAAAAAAGAAAAAGTTTTTACCCTCACCCAAGTATTTGTTTATTGACTTACAGAGAGAGAGAGAATTAGTTGCTTCTCATATATGCCTTGACTGGAGATTAAACCTGAAATTTTTTGGTGTATGGGATGGCACTCCAATCAACTGGGTCCCTCAGCCATAGTAATGCACTCATTCTTTAAGTAAAAAGTATGCATACATGGAAGGACTCATATTTTCTCCCTGCATTCTGATATATTATCTAGTACATAAAATCTTCAAAAATTTGAAGTTTCTTGCATATCTAAAGTCCATATCACATGGCATCATGTTATTGTGATAGTTCCTCCTAACTTTTCCAGACCTCCCTGTGGCAGCTCCATTCTCCTAGTCTTTGGATTGAGACTCTTAGGAATATCTGAGGTTTCCCCTATTTTTATGCTTCCACATCCCCTCAAGTCTTCCTCCAGTCTTCTACAAATCTTTTCTTTCCATCATCAATGTGCCATTACCTCTCACCTGCCATTCTTTGCTTACCAATAGTAACTGAATCTTCATTAAACATCACTTTGGTGAAATCATTCCAGGTATCAGAGACTTCCATCAATCTCATTTTATCTCCTTCTGGATAAAATCTAGTCTTTTTAATGTGGCTTCAACTTTTCATAGTCTAGACCCAATCTGAACTGTAGGTCAGACAACGTGGGTTCTGACTCCCACTTCTTTGTTGTGGAACCTTTCAGACCTATTGTATAGGGTATAGGCCATTACTGAGCACCTAATATGTGTTGAATTTTGAGTCAGTTCTCAGAGATATAGGCAAGTAAACCTGCAGTTACAATATGTGGCAGTTAAGAATCATGTAGAAGGATCATTTTAAGAAGATATGGAGAGTTGTATCTCCCTATCAGTTGCTTGGGGAGTCATCCTGTTCACCAAAAGGTTGTGGATTCAAACTCTAGGCAGAGCACAAATCTAAGCTGTCGGTTTGGTACCCAGTCAGGGTGCATCCAGGAGGCAACTGATAGGTATTTCTCTCTAACATTAATGTGTCTCTCTCTTCTAATCAATAAACCTATCCTCGGGTAGGGATTGAAAATATGAAGGATTAGAAAAGTGAAAGGTATATCTCTAGTATAATGTCCTAAAAATTTAGACCCTGGAATGTCTACACAAGGCCACATAAATACCTGTTAACCTTGTAGCTTTTATGTCCTAATCTTAAAACAGGGATGAATTCTGTTCTGCTTACTACCTAGAACTATAGTGAAGGATCACAGAAGACCTATGTAAGGTCTTGTGAGGTACCTTACAAATCCCACTTATTATCAAAACAATTATTATAAATAATAAAACTACATTATAAAATACTCCCATTTGTATTACCTGTGCTTTCAAGTCATGCTGTCTTCACTTGAACATTAGTTTGGACAATTTAGTGCAAATAAATTTGTTTCTGTTAAGTATTTCATAGGATACCTTATGTAAATAGAGTTTTATAATCATACTGAGAAGATATAATAGTTATTGATATATTACCAAAACAAACATGGAGAAAAAGATCAGCAGTTACTTACGCTCTGCTTTTAACTGTCCAAGGATGGAGTTTTCTCCTCTGCACATGGTTCTGAAGATAAGTAAAGAAAATAAATAATTATGGAGGTTTCAAAGGAACCAATCCTAATTTGTGGGAGATAGTCCTAATCTAAGTAAAAACAGAAAGAAAGCACTTTTATTATGAAAAGATGCTACATAGATTTCTTCAAAGCTAAAAAAAACCCCTTAATATCTATCACTTTTGTAATGTTATTGATGGAACAAGGTAGCTGTTTGTAGGTGGGTAAATGGAAAAGTTATAAAACTGATTTCAGAAGATGTTATTTTTAAAAGATGAATTATGAATGAACTTTCCTTTTCAGAAAACTTAGTGACAATGAAGATAAATTTAGAATGCCTCAATAGATAAGAATTACATAATTATATTGCTTTCAGAGGTGAAAAGGATAAACACTTAGCAGAATAATTTTGGAATTAAGAAACTATTACACTTGGACTGTCTCTGTAAAGTTCAGCAAACCCCTTAAATGTGAAAAATATAGTCTCAAATTACTATTAATGATTTTGTTTTTTTCAAGACTCTGATAATAGTCTATAAATTATAAAGACTGGGAAAATAAAAAAAATTCTATGTGCCATCTGCTTGCTTTATGAAAGTAATTGAAAATACAGTTATACTTGGAAAATGCTGATATTATTAAAGGTGATGCCAGAAAATAGAGATGTTTTTGCATTTAAAAGGTTATAGTTTTAGTTGTTGAAGAAAAGCCAAGCATGTTATTTCATTCAGCTGGTTCAAACTCAAGAAAATAGTTACAAAGATAATTATAATTGACACTATTCCAAAAATAATATTAGAA